>QKWP01000618.1:4950-15755 GCA_003550325.1 Gigaspora rosea
ATAAAAAAAAATTTAAAAAATAAATAATAAAAATATGTTTAAAAAAAAATTCGAAAATAAAAAAAACCTGTGTAAAAATATTAAAAAATATAAAAGTTTAAAAATAGATAAAATAAAAAAAAAATGTACAGTAAATAAAAGTAAATAAAAGATAACAAATAAAAAAAGAGTGAATAAAAAAAAACATGTTTTTATTTTATTTATTTATTTATTTTCGGTTTGTTTTGTTTATTGATTTTCTCGTGTTCTTACTGTATTGAAATTATATTTTGGAGTTATCACGGATTATAATAGGCAGGGCCTATTATAATCTGCGAAGATTAATACTTTTTAAATATTTTGCACAGATTTTTTGCTAAAAAAAATCTGCGAAGAACTGCAAAAATCTAAAATTTTAAAGATCTTTGCAATTTTTTAAACAAGATTCTGCACTTATTTGATAGATTTGAAGATCACTACAGATTATTAATGTTTTTAATTTTCTGATTCTATTATAATCTGCGAATATTATACTTTTTAAATATTTTTACAGATTTTTGGCAAAAAATCTGTGAAGAACTGCAAAAATCTAAATTTTGAAGATCTTTGCAATTTTTTAAACAAAATTTTGCACTTATTTGATAAATTTGAACATTACTGCAGATTATTAATGTTTTTATTTTCCCGATATAAGTCCCCCTCTTTTCTCATAAATTCGAAAAGAGAAAATTTAGTTAACATATCAATTCTGCCTTTGAGTGATTTATCACGAGAAGGTGGGACTTTGGAAAAAAAAAACTTATAAGTTACGATGAACTTGAAAAAATGTTATTTTGATACTCTCAGTGCTAAAGAGATTCTTACCGATGTATGTGAAAAGTTTCTATCATTCTACGATGAGCTGAATCGTCTACTTAGCTAGTATAGATTTAAGTTTGGCTATATTTTTTTATCTCGAATGGCTTCTTTTTCGTAAAATGCAATTAGATCTCTACCTTCCTCAACATATGTTGAGGCCGGCTCAGGTACTTCTTGATCTTTGATCCCATCTTCCCTTTATACAATTAAGGGCCGGCTCAGGCGAAATTGCTTTGTTATCCAAATTTTTTTCTGAATTTATGAGAAAAAAGTGTGAATCTATTGGTGGATGAACCCCTCTCCAAATTTGATATACTCGTCGTATTGAAATTTTGTATTTATTAGCCATAGCTTCTGGTGCCTGCTTCATTGAATTTTTGGCTTTAATAATATCCTGAATATTTTTCAGTAGATAGGGGAGTAGCATCTGAACGTAAATACTGAAGCATTTTTTATAGATGAACAAAAAAATTTTTTGAAAAATTATTGGTATAATTTCGATATTTTTTTGATAAATTTTCAGTATTTTTTCGATATATTTTTGGTATTATCAATATATTTTCGGTATTATCGATATATTTTCAGTATAATCGATATATTTTCGAAAAAAAAAACTTACTTTTTTTTCGAATGAAATGAGAAAAAAAAGGGATCAAGGGGCTGAGCTTACAAGAAAATGTGAGCTTAAAGAAAAACTATATTCTGCTTTTAGATCTAAGGCTGAAATTAATGATCTTAGCGAGAAGTTGCTAACTAAGTATTTAGAGCAAGAGAAAAAGCTTCAGCAATTATTGCCCTACAGGAATTTGAAAAAAAATTTGGTTGACGAACCAAGGCCTTACTCTAAAGTAAGGCTTTGTGAAGAGGCAGATGGTATTTATTATTTTAAGATTGCTCACCCGCTTTCTCGCAATTCTTGCTCGAAGCCAAAAGTTAGGTAATCATTTTTTTCTTTTTTTGAGCTTGCGAAAAAAAGGTCTGAATCTGATAGTTTTTTACCTAACTCAAGACCGGTTTGCTCTTCTATGTTATTTTCTATCCAGTCTATGGTTTCTTCTACCGATTTTACTATCTTTTTTAACTTTTTATATAGGGAATAATATTCACATAGTCTTGTTTGGTGCTTATATATTTTATGTACCATTTTTTAGTATTATATATATTTTGATATTAAATATATTAAAAAAATTAATTGCCGAGGTGGGACACCATGTCACCAGGGCGCAGTATATGGCACAGTAACCATGTTGAGTAGAGTCTGGACATGCATGTCCGAGCTCGGCAAATTATTTTACATGATGTTTGGCCCCACCTTTTCGCAATTTTTGCTCAAAGCCAGAATCTAGATAAGCATTTTTTCTTTTTTTGAGCTTGCGAAAAAAAGGTGAATACATGAATGAAATTCTGATTTTTTTTGATAGTAGAGTCTGGACATGGTGTCCAGGCTTGATTTAATTGTGCAGAAGAAATGGCGCAATATATTTTTCTAACTGCTAAGCCGGGACACCATGTCACCAGGGTGCAGTAGTCACATGATATTGTGACCTGGGGTCATGTACTACCAACTTAAATAATAATTAAATATTTTTTAAAATATCATAAATATTTTTTTTGTATATTAATAAACCAATTTAAATCCAATGGATAATCATAGCTGTAAAACAGTTGCCTCTAGCAATAATTCAAAACTAGTATCTAAAATTGTTAAACCGATATCACATAGAAGAATTTCAATTTCTCTTCGTCAATTACTAAAGATAGTAAAACCTGAGGTTCATCAAGAACTTATAAATGCGATAGCAAATCTAGATATTCCTCGAAGAAATCATATACTATGCAAGATTAAAAGAAAAAAGAAAATTTTAAATGATACTGCATCTGAGTCCTCGTTCTTATCTGGGTCTGATTCTGAATCGTCTAGCTCATAATTTAGTCTATACGATTTACATGAGCATTATGTTGCTGAGCCAGAACACTATATCACAAGAGTGCAGTAGTCATATAAATTTTTTGAATAAAAAATGATTCCCGCTTGAAGCCAGAAAGTAGATAATCTCTAGTTTGTTGCTATATATTGGTTTACTATTTATCTATTTTCGAGCTTGTGAGAAAATGGGCTATGTGAGACGTACATTTGTTTTGATACTTCTCTGGAAGCTTGGCCCTTATAGCTCTTTTTTCAGCCTTTTCATGGGGTATACCAGCCTTGACCATATTCTTATAAGCTTTATTACGCCAATGAAAATATGGCAAAGAGGTGATTCCATCTGATAGGATCCAGCGCTTAGTGTCTATTGGACATAGGGCCTTCTTTTCTGATTCGACCAAAGATAATATATGATCCTTTGACCGGATACCTATATTTTTGGCATAGAATACTTTATTACCAAATAGACAGTCTCGATAAACTTGGGTCATAGGTGAATTATTCTCTGGATAAGTATTTTTAGCCATCTCATCTATACCTTTTTTACTAACTCCTTTATGCTTAGACTTTGTAGACTTATCTGCTAAGACATAGTGGTATGACTTGGCCTGGATATGATAAAATTCTGTAATTACATTGCCAGGAGTCTCATCTTTGAAAAGCCCAATAGTCTTAGAATCATTAAGATCAAAAAGGTCCGTCGCTCAGCCATGTTTTTATAAATATCTTCAGTCTCAACTTGGAATATGAATGAGTCTGTGTCCATATATCCAAGTATGGCTTTATCACCATATCTTTCTTTTACATAGCCATACCAGAAGCGGTACATCAAAAGTTTGCTAAGGTCTAGAACTGATGCTCCGACAATAATAGGCTTGTTAAGAGTTACACTAGCTTTTTCCATATGTGCTCCAACAAGTGTATTTCCTAACTGTCTGGCATATTTAAAAGAGGGTTTGCGGATCTGCTTAATAAATTTCTTTTCATCTTGCTCATTATTCATAGCCATAAGCTTAACGTCTTGATATTTGCGAACATTCTTCATAGTTTTGCTATAGACAGAATTATTCATAAGTTTAAAGAAGTCTTTTTCAAAAGCATTCTTAGCGCCTTGTCGCTTTTTGTATTAAAGGCTATATAAGAGGTGAGCCAGTTAGTTTGGTCGAATGATAGAATTTCTGTTACCTCATCTACAACCATACCTAATTTTATATAGTATTGGAGCTCTTGGTAATAGATAACATAATCTTTTCGTGGACCAAGGTGTGGAACTAATTTTTTTGTTGCTAAAAACCGTCCACCATCCAAGTTATCTACAAGCTCTGTAGTATAGGGGCACAACATATTTTTACTTACGGCTATATTCTCTACGGCTGGGGGTAGATCACTCAAATAGTTGTGAGTTTTTAGAAGGAAGTGCGGCTTAATCTTTAGATAATATCCTTTTTTGGCATTTGATTCGGTATTAAGAATCTTATTAAGATATTTTTTTTGCTCATTTGGATTATCTTCAAGATATTTACGGCTTACCACCTATTGATAATTTCCGATAGGCAGATACTGACTCATGGCCCAGCCGTAAAGATTGTTTGCATCAACATATGAGATCCAAGTTATTGGTTTAGATGGGTTAAAGGCCTTACCCATCTTAGGATTGTTGGCTTTGAAATATCGTTTACATGCTATGGCTATTTCTCCACGTTTAGCCTCTTCTATGAAATCATGCATAGTTATATCTGTAAAGAGCTCAATCTTGACTCCTGTCATTTTAAGCATAGCATCCCATGCTAAAGCCGGTGTGGAAACATAGTGGCTTGGATCAAGCTCATAATATTGTATACATGTCTTTCGGAATTGGGTCCAGATATCTGCCAGGCTAAGTACGTCAATCTTAAAATAGAGATCATGATACTCACCTAGATTTTGGCATTTAAATTCCTTCCATACTTTTTGGGCATGCTCATAATCTTTTTGGCTAATTTTTCCATGAAGATATGTACTAAATTCATAAATTGGCGGAAGCTCAGTCTCTAGGAATCTATCTTGTGAATCGATATATTCATAGAGATAAACTCCTTTGCGACATACTAGAGAAATTTGATCTGAAGAATAGTCTTTAAAGTACTGGCTTGTAATAGGGTGGTTTTCACCTAAATTTTTCGTAAGATTTGCCAAGCTATTATTCATAAATTGCATGCTATCTATATATTTTAACTGGCCTACCTTCATCATTTTATATCTCTCAAAAGTCTCTGCAATTACTATTATCTGATGTGCATTAACAGATTTTCCTACAGATTCACAAACCAAGTGAGAATCATAGCCCCGAAAATTATGAAAGATAACTGGAATTGGTGTCTTCCATGCTTCGATCTGAAGCTTAAGATTACAGGTATTGTGGGCGGGTCCTTGAAACTTACCTGTAATATGACAGTGGTCCCAGACCTTGTCGTCTATAGCAAGCTTTTCTTTACATATCCAACAGATATCAGCTTCGGCAAATATTTTTTTATTTTCCTTAGTTATAATTCGATCATGCTTAATGGCTAAGGCCTTATTAATTTCAACCAACTCCTTATCGATTCTTCGAACGAATTCTTGTGTAGCATTTTCACTCCGATATATAAAAGGCCCCCATATATCTCCAGTATCAATCCAGTGAACCAAATAGCAGAAGCTATTTGCTTTCTGTTCCATGAGTTTACGCATTTGTCCTCCATATTCTTCGTTGTATTTTTTGTTGTCTGCCTCAAAGTCGGCTATAATTACACATGGAGCATTAATTATCCAGGCATGATTTTTAAACTTTTCAAAATCATTGACACCTTTGATAGGTAATTTGACTTCTTGAGTTGCTTCCCCAAACTGAAACAGTGCTTTTGATGATGGGCAAAAGTTTTTTCTGACTGGAAACTATGAAAGCATCGGTTACATAGATGCTTTTTAACTTTGTTAGCATTATCTTTATAAACCAATCCTTCTGGATTTTTGATCCAAAGAAAGTAGTTTTTTTGCCCGTACTTATCGTCCTCAGATTTGGTAATATCTGTAAGAGCCATGAGATATATAATATGTTGTCTATTATAATTTTTGCTAGCTATTACCGGTTTGGGGTTGCTGATTCCTCTTTCTATTCCCAGACATTAATAGAGATATCAGGATTCATTTCCTCAATCTTATTAAATATACGGGAGCAGATTGGTGTGGGCATAGGAATTCCATCGAGCTTGACAATATCTAAATAGGGCTTGTACTTTGTGGCTCAAAAAATTCGTTCAAAATGTTCTTTGTGCCCATCCTGATAGGCAAAATATGCTCCTAATGCATCTTGAAGACATTTTTCTGATAAGGTATTTGTTTCTGGATTGATTAAACCTTTATTATCTAGATTAATAGTGCACTTTGTATTGGTGAGCTTTTTAGGAGTAGGAATATAGGAACCTCCATTGGATCTACGAAGTGTATATGTTTCAATTAATATCATTTCTAATCTAACAAGAATTTTGCCAGACCCTTCCTTCATATATGCCTCAATCTTTTCATCGATTTCCCTGACAGATTGTGTTAAATGCTGGTCTATATCATTTTCTGAAAGGAGTACATGCATATTGCTTCTATGATAAGGGTGGTGATAACTTGTATTATAGTTTTTTATATCGGCCATATCGCCGTTTCCTTTATATTCATATTTTATATATGTGGCATTTATAACCAATGCTGATTTTATTTGATCCTTTTTGTGAAGCTCTTTTTTGAGAACATCTGTAATTGCGTTTTTTGTTGAATCCATGAGTTGTGGCATGTAAGGCACATCTGTATATTTTGTCTGATTGCTTAGACATTTGTTAAAAGCATATGCAGGATTTTTGGTTGAGGGTACTATGCCTTCCCATACCATCATGGATTTGAAATTTTGATGTTGTCTATTGGGATCGGGTCTTCTTTCTAAAAATTCTATATTTTTTGAGGGTGGCTCTTTTTCTATAACCCCGTCTTCTACTTAGTAAATTGATCGAAAATGGTTTTCTGGAGCGTATTTTATGATGGTTTGCTTCTCTCTATAGGTTTGAGTTGTTGGTCCTGGACTGGCTTCTGGGTCCCCTTCTTGAACTTCATTCTGCGAGGGAAAGATTTGGGTTGGTGAGTTTGAACCAGATTTAGTAGTGAGAGGTAGCACCTGTTTGGATACTTGGGTTCGGGTAATTGGTATATTGCATTGATTTTTTTTGCTTTTATAATGCTTGCGAAGTTTTTCTGGTCTTGTAAAAAAGTATATCCACAACAAGCGCATGTACGATTTTTTTTATCACTTCTAGGCATGATATTATTAAGTCTCACCTGTTAATATATTGGGTAAACTTTTGTTTAAATAAAAATATTTACCTCCGTCTTTTCATGATAAAATTATTCAAAATAGTATATATCTTTTTGTATGCTCAGAAGCTAGATCCCACCTTCCTTAACATAAGTTAAGGCCGGCTCACCTCTGATCGGATAAGTCTCACCTTAGGTATTCACCTCCAGATTGGATAAGTCTCACCTCTAATCGGATAAGTTTCACCTCTGATCGGATAAGTCTCACCCCTAATAGCTAAATCTCACCTCTGATTGGATAAGTCTCACCCTTAATAGCTAAATCCTATCTTTATGAAGTAGGACTTAGCATTTTTTGTCCTTTGCTAGATAGCATTAAATCGCTTTTTGAATTAATTCTAGGATAATATAGAAATAGTATGCATTTTAGGCTTGAATTGGCTCGCAGAGAAGCACACTCGGACACTTCGGTCCTCGGTGCTCTCTGCTCGTTTCAAAAGCAAGTGAGATAGCATAATTGTTTTGTTATCTTGTTTGGGATTAAAAACACAGCCAGAGCGTTAACAAAGACTATGTACACCTTAATGTTGGAAACCCAAATTTAGGTGTAAGAAGAGTAAGTTAATGGGATTAGGCTCTAGCTTAATTTCGAGCTTGAATTCGATATATGATTAAATATATCTAGAAGGGGTTGTAGAAGGAACTAGAAGGCCAATTTGGATTCTGTCCCAGGTTTCTGTCCTAGAACCCTTTTTTTCGCCCTACTATCCATGGGTACCCATGGGTAGTACCATAAGGGTCGGGCCAGAATACCGATTTCTGGGCCCTTAGATAAGGGTATGGGCCCCAGGTGCTAAGCCCTTACAAAGCTGGGTAGGGCTTGGGTACTGCTCTTTTGGCTCACGGGTACCCGTAAACATATTTCACATGACCACCAACCAATCATAATACAGGTGTGTAATATATAAGCCTATGATTAATTATTCTTTTAAAATGCCCAACGCTCTAGATTACCAACGCCCAACTAGTGATCATGTTATTAATTGATCTACATTATCAGTTATATGCAGATGATAATCTGTACACTTATATCATACACGTTTTTAATGATCTTTTTTTTTATTCTTTAATTATTTGTTCGGTTTATTTTTATTGTCTTTTTTTATTAATGTTTTCTTTCACCTGAAAGAATTAATAGCCCGGAACTGGTACTAAGATAAGTACTAGTTCACTTCTTTTTTTGTTTTTTTGTTTTTTGTATCGTTACTAATGTTCTCTTTTTTTTGTAGATTTTGTGCTTCGCCAGGAAGGGTTAATAAAGACTGGAATCGAGATCTTGAATCTAGAACTGGTACCAAGGTAAGTACCAGTTTATATTTTTCTTTGTTTTGTCATTTTTTTTTGTATTAATGTTTTTCTTCTCTTTTGTAGGTCTTGTGTTTCGCTGGAAAGGGTTAATGGAGACCGGATTGAGATCTTGAACCCAGAACTGGTACCAAAATAAGTACCAGTTTGTTTTGTCATTTTTGGTATAGTTACTAATGTTTCTTTCTCTTTTATAGTTCTTGTGCTTCACCGGTAAAGGTTAATGGAAACTGGAATTGAGATCTTGAACCCGGAACTGGTACCAAGATAAATACCAGTTCTTATTTTTCTTTGTTTTGTCATGTTTTGTATCGTTAC
Organism: Gigaspora rosea; assembly: GCA_003550325.1. Classification (NCBI taxonomy): domain Eukaryota; kingdom Fungi; phylum Glomeromycota; class Glomeromycetes; order Diversisporales; family Gigasporaceae; genus Gigaspora; species Gigaspora rosea. The sequence goes on from QKWP01000618.1 coordinate 13,712, forward strand.
TAATGTTTTCTTTCTCTTTTGTAGGTCTTGTGCTTCGCCGTGAAGAGTTAATGGAGACCGGGATTGTGATCTTGAACCCGGAGCTGGTACCAAGATAAATACCAGTTCATATTGTCCTTTGTTTTGTCGTTTTTTGGTACCATTACTAATGTTTTCTTTCTCTATTGTAGGTCTTGTACTTTACCAGGAAGGGTTAATAGGGACTGGGATTGAGACCTTGGATTCAGAAGAATACTTTATTAGATTGTAGATAAAATTTTAGCAATACAAGCTTATGAAAATTGGATTTGTAGTTAGTAGTTTAGTTGTAGTTTATTATGTAGAAGGTTTTAGAATTTGTAGAATTTCGTGAAAATATATTAATTATAAAGTTTATTTAAAAAAATATTTTGCTACAAATATTTCGAAATAAAATGCATAAATTAAAATTCACAATTGAAAATGACTAATGCTAGTATAAGATTTTTACTAAATTCGGCAAATTAAAAACCAAAACAGGTTTTATTGGCAGCTTTAATAAATCTTCTAATCGGAGTTTATTCATGATAGTACAAGTACCAAGATAATTGCAGGTTGTCTTGATCAAATTTCGATTTATTTTGATTTATTTGAAATTTCTTGGCTAAGCCAACTAAGCTGATAAAATTTCATCAGCTTGGTTGGTCGAAAAATTTTGATCGACCAGGATCACTACCCATGGGTAGTTCGAAGGGTATCCGCATCCTAATGGGCCGGGTATGAGTACTAAGATTTGAGCCCTAGGATAAGGGTAGGGCTCAGAAAGTTGGCCCATACACAAATGGGTAGGGTAAGGGTATCACTAGTACCCGGCTCTACCCGGCCCATGCGGAAGCCTACTCGTGTGTTTCTGGCGTTTTCGTTTTGTCTCTGCAGAAAATCGGTTGAGTTGGCTCTGTTATGGATACGGGAGTGAACAAAGTTTTTTTTAGTTTAGATTTTGTTTTTATATAAATAAAGTGCGAAGTTTGCACCGAATATAATGTTCATATATTTGTGTAATTGGTTTTTTTTTAAAAAAAATAAAAAATTTTCAGGTTGTTCCTAGTAGTGATAAATTTGCTCTTTTTTTTTTTTTATTTTTATTTAACTAGTATATTTTTTTTTAACTAGTGTATTTTTGGGTGATCAATCGATTAAAATTGGTCCTGTGAGTTACGTATTTGTTGATTTGCTTTTCACAAATCAGTTGGTATGTGACTCATGTGATCAATTTTGATTGGTCAATCATGGGGTCGCCATAAAATAATGTGCAAAAATAAAATAAATTATAAATAAATTATAAAATTAATATAAATTAAAAATTAAATAAAGGAGAACTCTTTCTGACGATCCTCTTGATCAAAATTTTCATAAACGCCGACCTACGAAAATTTTGTAGTTAGTATTTTTATACATAACAAAAACTTTATCTAGAAGCAGCTTGGATGCAGGACTTCAGATTGCATGTGAGATGACTGAAATAGAGCTGAAAAAGATTTCTCCTTGTGGGTTTGGTTCTCCAGGTGAAAGACTTCGTTGATATAGAAAATGTCATCAGCAAATTTATAGTACCAAAATCTTTTGAAAGATCTTGTATTACTGCAAAATCTTTTAAAAGATTTCGCATATCGCAATATATTTCGAAATATTCGAAATATATTTCGAAAATATTTCACTTTCGAAATATTTTGAAAATAATTTCGAAATATTTAAATATTTCGAAAGTGGATTTGAAATATTTTTCGAAATATTTTGTAATCGAAATAATTCGAAATATTTTAGAACTAGCTGGATCAGCTGGATCAGGATATGTAACCTAGGACATGCCAATAACCTAGGTCATGCCAAGACGCATTAGACTATATTTTCGAAATAGTTCAAAATTTTGTATTATGTATCGAAATTAATCTACAAATTCTGTATTACAAGATCAGATCAGATCTTTGTTTATAAATTAGATCTTCTATACAGTTTTACATTGTTTTTTTTCTTTCGCTTTAACAATTACATAGTGTTTTGAATCACTGGGTAAAAAAAAAAAAAA
>QKWP01000618.1:62077-83820 GCA_003550325.1 Gigaspora rosea
TTTATTTTATTTTATTTTATTTATTTTATTATTTTATTTTATTTTATTTTATTTTATTTATTTTATTTTATTTTATTTATTTTATTTTATTTATTTTATTTATTTTATTTTATTTTTAGATATTTGAAAAAACAGCAATTTATCAGAAATATAAAATTACAATCACATTATTTCAATTCCCTAATTACCTGTAAATGCACCTGATAACAATTCTATATTCAACCTTTTTAAATGTTTAGGATTTGATGACTTCACATAAAGCTTAGCTAAATATTAATTTTAAATATTTGTTTTTAATACATAAATTATAATACTTATATATATATCATAAATTATAAAACAGTGCAGAAATTTTCAAACCATCAACTTTTTAAAGTGGCCAAATTTGAGATAAAATACTAACTTTGATTGGCTAATATCTTAAAATTTTATTATGTTTTTTAAAATTTTATTATATTTTTAAATTTTGCTATATTTTTTTATATATATGTGGCCAAATTTTTATTTTATTAGTAATTTAAAAGAAAATAACATTATCAAATTTTGCTATATTAAAAACTCTATAGTTTTGTTCTGCTTATTTGTTAGTATATTTTTATAAAAAAAAATTGTTTTTTAATTATATTTTTTATTTTTTATAAAAATGTAAAAAATTATTGCTTTTTTAGTTGCTAATTTAAGACGTTCTGCACTGTATTAAACTTGTAAAAAAAATCTTAGAAACATGTACATGGGGGCCCCACAGCAAAAGGTGGTGATAGACTAAAAAATTTTTTTCTGTAGTTTTTTAATATTGTGTTCTAAATAGTCTAAATTTTGCAAAAATAAAGTTTTTACAAAAAAATTTTTTTTTTGAGTATCACCACATTTTGCTGTGGGGCCCCCCACATATTAATTAATTATATGATAATAGTTTATAATTTTATAAACAGTAATATACACATTAATTTTGTAAAGCCAAATTTAACTTTATTTAAAATTAACTTTAAATTAATAATATTTATAAAATTTAACAGAAAATATTTTTAAAATTTTAAAGTTAGATGGTGCGGAACAGCTTAAGATATCCAATTTTAATTATGTTTTAAAAATGTTATAACTTACTAAAAAAAAATATTAAATTAAAAAACCCTCTTTCAAATTAATATTTCATAACCTAAACTATATTTAATAAATTTTATTTATTTTACACTATATATATATAAATTGAAAATTTGGCGCCTAATTTATATATAAGTATATGTTTGTATTACATTATTTAGACCAATCAAAATTAAGTATAAATTCTAAATTTGGTACTTTTTAGTAAAAAGTTGATGTCTTAAATTAAACTGCCCTTACTTAATTTTGGCGCTTTTTTAATAATAAAAAAATGAAAAAGTGGAAATCTTAAGCTGTCCCACACTGAACTACAATTAAGATTTTTAAAATATTGTATACATAATATATATATAGTAAATATATTTTATATTTTATTATATAATAAATAAATAAATAATTTTATTAATTTTAACTAAAGTAGTATAACTTAAATTGTTTTATACTGTATAGTACATGCTTTAAAATTTATTTTATATAATACAGTATATATGCAGTATATATATACTGAATATATACTATATATTGCAAAATAATTTTTAATATATAGTACAGTATATAAATAATTATATATACAGTACTTGTACTATATTTACAATAAAAGTTTTTCATGCTGTATGTTATTGGATGCGAAACATCCAATAACGAGAAACATTCAATGAAAAACCATATCAGATCAGATATAGAATTTATTATGAATTATATATATATCTAAAACCTAAAACTAAAAAAAGTATTTGCCAATTTGTTTTGATGCACAATTGTACTGTGCGTTCGGATAGCTGTTCGGAATTGACCAAAATAATCAATCATCCATTATCACATGCTAGTCCGTTGATTCATCGATGATTAGTAAAAAGCATTAGCGCACAGATTTCTGATCGTTAAACAGGAATGGTAAAAAAGCCAGGAAATCACATCCGCCCTGTTTAATTCTGGCCCCAAGTGTCAACAACAATGACGCATGTGTACATTGTTGACGTTTTTCGTTAAAGTCTTTTTTATAGATTTAATCGAATATCATGAACTTTTTTTTTTTCACCAATTCTTTTAACATTTTGCAAGACCTAAAATTTTTAATTTTGACATAAATATGTCATTTTTATTTAGAACGAGTCTTATCCTATTTGATTTTAACGTATATATTTTTCCTATATTAATTACATGTTTAATTTCTAACCTTTACAATTTTATAATTTGGTTCTTTCCATCTTTATGTAAAATATACACAAACATATTGTCCAATGAAGATTATTCACGACCTTTCAAGTTTGTAACAATCATATCATCACCATTAATTGTCCTTTTATACTTGGGAGCAATATTACCATTAAGCCTTCAGGCATGTGTCGCTTACAGTATATTCATAACATTAATATTACCAATAATGTTATACTTTCAAAGACCTGAGTATCCTTATCATGAAGAATCAGCACTTATGTCAATAATGTTCTTATTAAGTCAAATGTTTCGAGGAAACTTTATAAAAGAACAACTCATTGACTCACCAATTGTACGTCCAATTCAAGATACTATTTATCTTGATAAAAAGATTTCAGAACTTTATTCAACGACAATACCAAAAAAAATTATACAATCTGTTGATTTTTTTTATCGTAAATTGAGAATTGGTATTGTTATTGGATTTTGTATTGGATTTTGTGCTATCCCTGTAGCTCTTATTTGTCTTTTCATTGAACCTCCTTTTGATAGAGCCATTAAACAATTAAAACAATTGTCTTCTCAATGGGCAACACGTAGAGATGGAAAAGATAGAAAATCCAATTCTTCTAATCATATTGAAGGGAATTTATTGAACATTCTTTGCTCTGTGGTGCTACTTTTCTGCCTAAAGGTGGCAATGTTGGTTCCTTTGATTTTATTTGTAACGGGATTTTATTTATATGGACTTAGTATATACGTTTATTTGGGGATAGAACGAATATTTCAGTTTATTTGTCAGAACATTTTTTATCCTTCAGTTATCATCATTTGTAGTTTGAAAAGTGGAATTGATTCGACTTCTTATTTCCCCCTGGTTGGGCTTGAGAAAGAATTCTAAAAGATTGTGATTGTGGTATTTCTTTTTATGAGATTTAAACACGTTACAGAAAAAAAAAAATCGTAATAAATAAAAAAAAAAAAATTAAAAGTTTTATATTTTTTTTGTGTAAAACATTTAGGAGCAAATTATCAGATGTTTATCTATTTTTTTTTTATTATTATCTTTATTGTTATTTTATGAAATAATAATAAATTGAATCATTAACTAGATCAAGCAAGTATTTGGAGCTATTGATATTTCTTTTGGAATATGAAAAGAATTGTTCTTATGGTCAAAAATACGAATGTAATAAAATACATTTGTTTACATCGTTAATTGCATAAGTCTGGACACTCTAAGTGTCACTTTAACCTTCATTCAGAAATGAGGAATAATTATATATCAATGAATCTCTTTAAGAAAAAACTTTCTGTATCAGACGTTATTTACACACATTGGGTTTCCTATCAATATTAAAATTTCAAACATAATGAAATATTGTTATTTTTAATTACTAATGTCTCAAAAAGTGTTCGTACGCAAGATTTATGATATAGCACTTCTGTCTTTTCTTGTACGGAATGCAAAAGTTTAAAACTTAAACGTTCAAATCAAAAGAATCCAATATCAGATATAATTTTTTCATAATATATTCTTGCGTTAATATCAGTAAAACCGCTTTTTCACATTCATCGTATTAAAAAAAAAAAAGGCTTTTATTCAAAATAATTTTTAGTAATCCAAAATTTATCGCGCGTAGAAAAATCTTCCTCAATCTGGAGATATAATTTGCGTGTTTTAAGGTTTTTTTTTCGCGTTTATTATTTCATGACTCTTATCTTGGTATTTCAAAACGTAGAATTCTTTTTACACGTCTTGAATTAGGTACGGTATATATGTATATATAATTTATTAGATGTTTCTCCCGGGAAGAGCCGCTTAAATGTTTCGCAACTAGTTTCAAAAGAATCTTTACCTACCCGATTTGATTTCTCATTCTGTACTTTAAACGTGAAAAGCTATAGCAATGCAAATGGGAAACTATAGTATACCACGCATTCATCAGTATATGGTAGACCGGGTCATACACGTAATATATATTTTTTTTTTTGGTCCCTCTAAGGTGAATACAGTATTTTTTCATGAATTTAATATTATATCAGTGTTCGTAATATCAATAGCATAATTCATCCCTGAATGATCAAGAAACTATTTTCAAGACGTAAATTTAAAATAAAGTGTAACATTAACATTAAGCAACAAACTTTCTTTTTTCATACATACCACTTTTACAACTTTTACAATTGAAGTTAAATAAAAGCAAGGTCACATTATATTTTTTGAATATATTTTGGTTATATCGACAATAAATATATATCCATATATCAATTTAACCAGAGCATTTCTATATAAAGTACATATATAAACTTAAATTTTTCAAAAAAACCATACTCAGTTGTCAGTTTATACATTATAGCCCGAATAAATATTATGATGTCAAAGATAAAAACTATTATTTCTAATATCGTAAAAGAGTAAGAGCGAATATTATAATAAAGAACTACAGAATATGATCTAAAGGTTTCCAAGGTTTCCCCACCATTATTCTGAAACTGAAAAGAATTATTATAATAAGAGGTATCATAATATTACATCTTATGCTATTCATTAAAAATAATATTACAATAAATAAAATACAAATTATACCATCGAAATGGCTGTTGGGTTAGGAGAAGATGTGACAGTAGTATAAATTGGTGCACTTGATGAAGAATTTGAATTTGGCTTCGGAATTTTAACAATAACAATAACGATGAGAATAACTGCAATAATAACAAGTATTCCAAGACAAATCCATTTCTTTTTTCTGGCTGAAATTGCATGCAAATGTGCTATATTCAAATTTTCATTTGCTTTTCCCAATTTACTTGCGGCTTTCTCTGTATTCTCTTCAATTTGAACGATATTTTGGTCTTGTTCTTCAGTTTGAAGGTGTAATTCTTTTAAGAGTGTAGCAAGCTCTGCAATAGTTAGTTCAATATTTTTTATATCTTCATGTCGTTTTTTTACTTGGTCCAATACCGAATGCGCCTCTCCGGTACGTAACATAGCTTGTTGAAAAACAGGTTGTGTAGGATTTTTCATATAATTATCAACTTCTAGTTGAGTTGCATTCGGATTTACAATTTTATACTGTCGAGCCATTCGGTCTTCCTGTTGGCGAATATATGCACTCGCAACATCTTGATATTCACTGACTGCATTTGTAAGTTTTTCTCTTAAAAATTCATGTCTTCGTTTATGAAGTTCATAATTAGGGTCTGAAATATGAAGTCGTGAATTTTCATATTCAAATTGTTTGATACGATCTTTATTTTCAAAAATTAATGTTCGTGTTTCATTTATAAGACCATCACGTTCTTTTCTATAGGATTCTTCTCGCTGTATCAAAGTACTTCCTAAAATAAGAGTTTGTAACTCTTTAATGCGAGAAATATTGGCTCTAATGATGTCAATGTTTTTTTCAACGGCTTCGGTCTTATCTAAATATTGTCCGACATCGTTTGAACTACTTGAATGAGCCATTACTCTCTTTATTTCTTCGTTGAAAAGTACGAAAAAAATAAAAAGAGTATTGAAATGGAAAAAATGTGTGAACTTAATTTATTAAAAAAAAAAAAAAACAACTAAACTTTATTTAAATTAGTGCAGCAGTGGTATAAATTCGATCTGCATGTACGTACATACGTATTTTTAGAGTTATCTGTTATCTGTTATGTAAGGGTAGTACTACCGAAATTTTTTTCTTTTTACCGTCATTTTGGTTAAGAAAATGCCAAGTCAAATTAATGATGAAAAAGTTTCTTTGATACATTCTTCTGGTTCTTCGGTCGAAGGTAAATTTATTATTGGATAGGTACGGTTTAGAATTACAAATTAATATTCATTGATATATAGTTTACTTTTTCGGTGCGACTATAACGAGCTGGAAATGTGGGGGAAAAGAACGTTTGTTTTTGAGGTATAAATTAATCAATAATATTTATTATTTTGTATATCAATAATTTATAAACAAAATACTTCAAAGATAATAAATATTTATTTCCAAATATTACAAAAGTAAGGATTCAAAACTCGATGGAACAAAAGCGATACGCGGTGGAATTCCTTTGAGTAATATTAATATTCATTTACTTACTATTCGTAAAAATTTATTAAAAAATTGAAGTTTGCTATTTATCGCCAGTGGTGATCATCACCAATGTATATTTTGTATATTTTGTATCTTTAAATTCTGTCTATGAAATCACCTTTGAGGCTCTAACAAAAAAAATTTCTCGTAAAATTTTGGTATAAACTATGCCCCCCTGCCCCATCCCAGTTCTTACACTAACCCTAATATTAATCAAATTTTAATTTTTATTTCGGCAAAAAACTTTTTATTAATTTTTGTTAATCACTGGTGATGATCATCACTGGCAATAAGTAGTAATTTTCTAAAAAATTTAAATTGATTTATAAATTTTTATTATAAAAAATCAAGTTTTTCCTCAATTTGCTAAAGCATCCGAGCCATCAGCAGAAACAGCGAATCTTCCACAACATGGCATTGCTCGTGTTTCTACATGGAAATGGTTAGGAGTTAACGTGGATAATGATGAAGAATTAACTGCTAGGTTTGGTACGGTTACATTTATTTTGATGAAATTATATACTGTCAATATATCAATTAACTCCGAAATAATAATAATTAGGCCTCACGGATTCTCAGGTTCCAGAAAATTTTCACAAAGAATGGCCAAAGAAATTTGAACTTATATTCATCGTAACACTAACTGCCGATACTTTAAAAAACACATTGGAAGTTAGAAATAAAGGCACTGAACCATTTGGTTTTAATGCTCTTTTACATACTTATTATTCTGTCCCGGTAAGATGAATCGACTGGATTTTGATTTCATTTATTATTGTTTAACCGTCATCATTTGTAGGATATTTCCAAGGTTTCAATCAAAGGACTAAACGATATTACTTATATCGATAAAGTTACTAATTTTACACGCGTTCAGGATGTCAAAGATTCAATTACAATTGATCAAGAAACAGATCGTATTTATGAAAATGTTACCCGAGATGAATTTCTTATTGATTTGGGTCAGCCAGGTGGCGTGGGTAATTTCACCTTAAAGAAGCTCAATTTAAAAGATACAGGTATTTTTAATTTTTTCATCAATTAATTTTATATAATGTTTTATTGTAATCTTTATCTTAACATTTATATATCTTAAGTTGTTTGGAATCCATGGATTGGTAAAGCTCGTTCAATGTCGGACTTTGGTGATGAAGAATACAAAAATATGGTCTGTGTTGAGCCTGGAACAGTTACAGAATATGTTAAATTGGAAGCTGATAAAACTTGGGAAGGTGGTCAAATTCTTAAAGTTCAACTATGAAAAAAATATCACTGTATCAAGTTAGTATTATAAAAACCTATAACATATTTATTCATTTAACCTTTGATTCTTTTTTACTAATCCTAAAAAATAAATAATCTTGAATAATTGTGCAATGTGTAAATCATCCGTTTTTCGCAAGTCAGTGTTATTCATTGATCGGTAATTGTCACTTTTTTATTATATCATTCATCACGTCACGTAATAAATAAGATAATAAAAGGATGCGACAATTATCAATGGGCAAAAGCCATTTAACAACACCGCTTCAAATAGTGCTTGCTGACGAAAATCCATTAGTACACTCTAATAAGTTCAAACCAACAATCAATATATTATTGTAGATTACACAATATTAGAAAATTTTAGGCAATGTGAACTGTAATTCAATCCTCCATTATAAAGCCAATAAACGATACTATCGGGGATAAGAACTATAAATCGTTAGTCAACTAGTCATTTTGTCGATTATTTAAGTATTCGATTTGGTTGATTATTTTATACTTGCCGGAAACCCCAAAAAACAATTGCCATATATAAAAAAGATAATCTATATTTTTTACATATACCATTGTTTTTAAATAAAGATTAAAGATTATTATGAAATCAGCAATTATAGTTAAATCAATTGAATATCGCCAAGAATCCTAAATATAGGTCCTTCAAAAATTATCACTCCAATTTGACAAAATGTGTAACATATAAAAATGAGTGGATAATTTTATTAAACGATGATGTGCAATGTACTTAAGTATGAGATAATTATTTTTATAAATGCAAACAAAAACAATAATAATAATAATATAATAATAAATAATAATAATTAAACTAATACTTTTTTAGATAAATAATACTTTAACTCGCAAATAAATCAGAAACGTTTATATATGGTCAAAACTTAATTTAATTACCGTTATAGTCTATGTCGATGATTTTATGTTGCCCTTAAATCCTTCATGAAAAAACATATGGATCAGGTTCATTCTGTTGAATAAAGTTTTGACCATATAAAGTGTATCTTTAAGTTCTTGGACAAATCTGGAATATTTCATATTCATCAATCATAAAGGGTTCAGTGCTTTTTCTAATAGGTTTTTCATAATTAACTTGTCTACAGCCGGTTCCCTTGGATTTCTTGAAATTATTGGTCATTCTAAGATCATTATTTCCAAAGTTAGGTCCCCATTTTGCACTAATAAAAACATGTAAAACTGTTATTGGTTTTCAAACACAAATATAATAAACTTTTATGATAAACTTTTATATTAAATAGACCTACCTATAATAAAATGCATATCCTGGATTTTGAACCCTACTTAATACATAATTATCATTAATTTTTTTACCACTTGGATTTTCTAGATTTTTTGGAGTCAAACTAAAAATAAAGCTATCTTTTGTTCTGGACCAACTATCTTTCTTGGTTATTTTATCTGGTTTATCTTGAGCATTAACATTCCATTTTAGAGGATTGTATCCACCAAGAATCTCTTCTATTGTCCATGAAATAAAAGTAATTTATTCATAAAAAAAAATAATAATTAATAATAATAATTATAAAATAATAATAATAATAATAATAATAATAAATAATAATAATAATAATAAATAATAATAATAATAATAATAATAATAATAAATAATAATAATAATAATAAACAATAATGATTTACCTGTTCCTGCGACTTTTAGAACTAACACTGTGCGAGATACGGTATCACATATGTCGTGAAAAGTCTTGCTCTTGTATCCGTGCTCACTACCTCGGAGTAATAATTTAAAATCATATGGAATATTCGAGATGTCATATGTTGAGAATTTGCGGTCGATCCATGTGGCAATTTGTACTACATGTTCAATAGTTATAATCGTTGAAAAAGATGATGAATTCAAATGAGAAAGTGGTCCAGTGATGTTTCGATGTAAGTTATGCTGGGTCTGAGAAGGAAAAGATATGCAATTATTAACTGGTTCTTCAAATCTTTGCATTATATTCATCCAAACTGCCGGTTCGAGGATTTGTTGAAATGGTCGAATTTTATTAAAAATTTCTTCATTAGAGAATCTCGTAAAACGAATATGTGGTAATAAATTATGTAACGTTGCTTTAAGACGATAAAAATCAACTTCGGTCCATTGATCTGGATTATTTGGTAGTTTGGTTTGATTTTGTGCAATTCCCCATTTAATTATACAATCCCACTTTTTGGATTCTTCGACATTTAAATCGCTACGATTAATAACAGAGGTTACAATATCTTCAGGTAGTGATTCAAAATCCGTGGTGTCAAACAAAGCTTCCGGACGTTCTGTAATAATGTTTGTACAGAACTGGCGTAAAGTGTGAAAATTTTCTGATTTGGAAAAGCTTGCATGATAGACCAAGGCAATATTAGACCATAACCATTTCGTACTTGTTTCATATAAAAAGATTTCGAGATAGTTTGCTAATTCAACAAGAGACCACTCATCGGCAATGATCATTACGTTGAAAACAATTAATGCATCTATATTATCAAAAGAAATAACTCCCCCATACATATATCTAACAATGATAATAAATATATTGCATTTAGAGTCACCTTTCGGCGTATAGAAATAAATATGTATACTTGCTTTGATTATCGTCAAAATGCAACTTAACTTACCTTAAAAGAATTTCACATACATCGGCAGGGATATTTTTTTTATAAATTTCCTTAAATTTTTTCTGACCTAAGGCCAAATCCTGTAATTCTTCATAAAAATACGACGATCTAAACCGCAATATTGCCGAATGAGCTCTAAATATACGGTTACCGGTATCAGAACCTTCTCCAGAATAAATTATCGTGTCATAACCATCTCCACATTCAAGAAGTTTTGTAAGATCTTGAGACAATCTATCTAAGAATTTCGTTGTCATTTTTTTCTCATTTAAGAATCTCAGAATTTACAAACAGTGGGTTTAAATTGTAAAAAATTGTGGCTCCATAACGGTATGGTACAAATGCGGTACAATAAATCCTGCTGATCGGTCACACGTTACATGGCATGACAGGTTTTACAGGTTTTACCGAGAGAATTTCAACTTGTGCACGGGGCTGTTTATGCATGTTTCAAGATCAAGTGTAACATAAAAATTAAATCCCCTCGTGGAATTTTTGCAGAGCTATCCTTATATTTGACCGATTAAAAGTCTATCCCTTCGATTGTAGACTGACACAGGCAAATTTGCTTTTTTTATTATAAATTCACCTCTGATTTGCTTTTTGAAAATAAAAATTATTTTTATAAATTTATTATATAATACGATGCATAACTATTCCCCAAAAGGATTTTTTATAAATAAATAAACAGTAGCACATGAGAGGTTATTCAAATTAGGGGAAGTTTAAAGTAAATAGACGTCAAATTAACATGATTGTGTTTCATAGTCGCATATGGGATAAAATAACGGTTCATTTTTTTTTCCTTTTTTTATTGATCAATGAAGGCAAAAGATGATTTATATAACTGTATAAACGCATAGCGGGCTTTAATTTTGATTGGATGATCGGATGAAATGTTACACAATATGTTCCACGTATAGTTAACCAAATATGTAGAAGGTTAAGATTTAAAAGTAGAAGTTTCGTTTATATACTATTAATGCAATTCACAATCCATGAAGTAATTCGGAATTTAGATGAGAGGTATGTTTAACCGTTTAAGTTTAGCCCTAAATGTACAATGGATCAATTAAAATTTGTATTACAACTTGACCATAATAATGTGAATTTGCGACTTTTAAGACTTGTAGATTTCGTTATTATAAAGTAGAGGGAACACTTTTAATTATATAAATTAAACACCGAGCTGATATTACCGGTATATTTAAAATTGTTTCTGTTTATTTTTTATTAGTATTCTGTTTTATTTTTGTTTTAGGGAGCTAACAGATAAGTGGTAATTATAACCCCTTTCTCTACCCCTTTTTTCTACTTTTTACCAACTCTTTACCCCTTTTATCTCTTTTTTATTTGGTTTTTACTCTTTTTACTTTCTTTTTTACTAGATAAAAAAGGAATAAAAGGGGATAAGAGGGTAAAAGAAATAAAAAAAGTATAAAGAGTATAGAGAGAAACAGAAAAAGAAAGAAGGTAAAGAAAAGTAGGCTATAATTACTTTTTATTTGTTGGCTTTTTTTATTTGATCTTTTTTATTTTTAACTTAATTTAATACTATATATATTAACAAAATTTAGATTGTTAAATTTTATTTATAGCAAAATTATAGTTTTAAATTTAAAATTTTATAATAAAATTTCTATTTATATTATATAGTATTTATTATAAAATATACTATATTTTGCCATAAACAAATACTACTCCCTTTATTATACTTTTTTAAATATCAAATTAGTGGAAATTGCAATAAGATGTTTAGCCAAGTCATTCCTGTTAATATGATATTTAAAAGTAGAGTAGAAGGATAGTACTATAGATGGCGGTGAAATTACTTTTCTTAATGAAAATTTTTTGTTGAAATTGTTGAAATTATTTGATATTAAATTTGGTGAAATTGGTAAAATTAATTTTTTTACTATTAAAAATTAATTTAAATTATATAAAATATTAATTAAAACTAAACTCAATCAAATACAATAGTTGTTTTATAATTAATTTTAAAAATATTAAAAATGTTAAAATTTTTGTTGAAATTATTGTTGAAATTAAAAAAAATTAAAATGAATTTCACTGCCATCTATAGGTAGTAACTGAATATAATAATTATTTTATATTTTTAAAAATTTTTTTAGTATAGTAAAAGTTTAATTTAATTAGTCGTTAAAATACTTTGAAAAAAATTAATTATATTTCAAATAAAATATTGGTTATATTTTTGAGTAAAGTTTTATTATTTACAAATGTTAAAAAATTATTTAGGGCAGTGTCATTAATCACCTGATTATTTTTTATCAGAGGCCTACCCCCCTCCCTCTTCCTCAATATATAAATAGTCAGGTTCTTATATATAATTTCAACTTTTTTTACCTCTCCCCCCCCTAAAAAATCACCTGATTTTTGTTACTCCCCTTATATAAAAGTTATAAGCTTAATAAATATAGTAGTTTATTAAATTTTAAAATAGTTTAAAAAATTTATATAATATAACTTATATAAATAAATAAAAAAATTTGAATTTGAATTTTCGGTCAAATGAAAAAACTATATTTATAATTTTTTTTGCATAACTTCTATATAATCTAATTAAATTACACAAAATTTTAGTATATTATATTTTGGAATCTACCGAACACATGACATAAATTTTGTGCTATTTTACTTACCTGATCCTAAGTAATAAATTTTTAAAATGTCTACAATAATATAGTAGGCCACTGTATATTTGAAACTAGAATTTAACTAATTTTAACACTATTTAGTTTTGCTTATTTTTAATCATTTTTGTGTAAATCTTTTTTATATTTAGGGATGTCTAAAGCGGAGTAGAATTATGTAATCACATGATAAAATTTTATTTGTCAGATGAGACAATGGTTGTGATTGGCCAATGATAATTTGTAATAAAAAAAAACATGTTTTTTTCTTTTGCGTCAGTCATTAACTATCATTAACTTGTAAATTTCTTCTTCGTTTGGTTTCTTTTTTTTTTGTTGCTGCAGCACTGTATTGTTGTGTTGACAGCAAACAAACTTGAATCAAACTTTTAAGTAGCTTTTAATTTCCTGTTGTTTAGCTTTTTTTTATTTTTTTATAATTAATTATGAGAACTGAACAAAGTTTTATTAAGGTAAATACTATACCTTTACTTATCTTAACACTATGCAACGGTAAAGAATTAAACCCTTGACATTGTTTTATATTAATCTTTTTGTTAAATAAATTTTTTGTGTATTGTATTTTTTTTTTTTGGTTGTATATCTTTATTTTTTTTTTAATTACATTTTGAAGAAACTTATCTTAACACTGTGCACCAGTGAAAATTAAACTTCTGACGTTGTTTTGCATCAATCTTTCTGTAAAATAGTTTTTTTTTATGTGTCATATTTTTTAATTACATTTTGAAGAAAAGTTGGGCTCAATAAGAACAAAAAATGGACTTAAATTTCTGTACTGCATTTATATTAAAAACAAAATGATAGGCGGAATCTTCTTTTTAATGTAAATCTTCTTTTGGAGATTCCAATGAAAGATTTTAATAAAAACTAGTGGTCTTTGGTGACAAATGTGTGAACACAATAAAACTACTACAAATAGGCAAATGGTAATATTTATAAAATATTCACTTGCTGTTTTACAAAGCATCAAAGATCCAGCACCTGGCAAAAAAAAAAATGTTCTAGTGGAAAAACGCCAAATTACAAAAACCTGACCACCTGGATTATGTGGTGCGAAAGTAAAATTTTTTTGGTTAGTTTTGTTACAAGTAGTAAAAATCGAACATTATAAAGACTTTCCAAGCCACAGTCATTTTTTAGAAAAGCTAATAGGATTAAGCATTTACAAAGCAATTCAAACTCTTGTAAAGAATAAAGTAGTCAAAAATTATTTGCTTTCAGCTATAACTGCTGCTGTAAAAGAATTTGCAATTATTGAACTAGTTTCGGGTCAAGTGTGCATGAATTAAAGTGAAAAGAAGTAACCAATATTAAGTATAAAATCTGTGGGTCGACAAAAGCTTATCTTGTTGGTGATTCCAACTTAAAATTGGATCTTTCAAATATTGTATCTTTTTTAGTAGAACAAGGATATTAGATTGAACACTTTTTTGTTCTCCAAAAGAAAACTAAAGGTATTGTTTTTGTGCATTCTGCGCAGTTAAAAAAACTTCAGTATCACAGCTAGTTGACACTTATTGATTTAACTTATAATACTAATAGGTATGATTGGTGCCTTTTTACTCTGTATATTTGTGATACCTATGGCTGCTAGGACATAGGATCACATTTTTTGTTAGTACTGAAGATGGTAACATCATTAGAGAGGCGTTAAAAATAATCTAAAATAAGTTTTGTTGCTTGTCTCCTGCTACATACTTCTAACTAAAGTAGTATCGAGTCAAAAGGTATTAAAAAAGCGTTTCCCGGGGTAAGTGCTAATAAACAAGAATGTAAAGTGATCCTTTGTGTCGTTTATGTAATAAGAACTTGGTTGTCAAAAATTTATGAAAAAGAACCTTGGGATCTTATGGTTGTAACAATGCACAAAAGAACCAAAATTAGTTGCGAAAAACTTGTTCAAGATGCTGATAATTGTAGCTCTGTTCTTGCTATTCAAAATTATATTAAAAGAAATTACAAAAAAAATACTCAGCAGTGGGGCTTGTGGGCATGTTAACATTTCTCTTTGCTTCTTCAAGTTGCCTCTATAAATTCGTTGAAATCTTATTATAGTGAGTTGAAAAGAGCAACATTTTCATTTCATGAATTAATAAGTATGTAAAAATTTGAAGTAAAACTTCTCAAGATTTAGTGGCTGAATTCAGATAATTTGGTACAATTTGAATCGTCTCTTAAACAATTCAAATTGTATCAAATTTTTTGAATTTAGTCACTGGATATTGACAAAAAATTTTTTAAAAAAAGAAATCTAAATTTTTGTTTTTACTACATATTTATTTTAAGTGCGGCGCATAATTTCTAGGTTGGCATGTCACAATGTCCAATTGATTTTAATTTTTTTTGGACATATGTCCAATTGAAATTGGACATATGTCCAAAAAAAAGTGAAATCAATTGGACATTGTGACCTGCCATCCCTGCATAATTTCGTTGCTCTTGATAATAAAAAATGATCTAATTCTGAAAGTGTCGCTTTCGATTTCTAAGTTAAAAAAATATCTGCTTATGGCATTGAAAATGACATTCTGGTGAAAATCATAAATTTTCTTACCCATTTCAGCAATTATTAGTAAAGGAAGCCTATGCTATAATGAATAGGCTTGAAAAAGGTAAAGGTCCTCCAGGTTTAATCTTGCTAGACTGTTGCTGTCTATTTCGCATTCATTACATGCTACCTTGTTGGCATATTTTTTACAAACACATGTATAGTGCCATAAAATTATTGAATACTAACGTATAAAGAGCATTTCAGGAGATGTTTGAAGAGAGTGGTTTTGAAGTTTATAAAGAGCATGAATTATAATAGTAGAATTTGTACAAACAGAACAACAAAAAAAAAACTAAAAATCTAAAACTTACCATATATAAACTTAACGAAAGGGTATGCAACAAATTTTGGAATACTATATCCAATAGAGACATTGAAAGGGCAGAAGTTTTCGTTTCAATGTTGGAAACTTCTTTAGAGTCTTTTTTTCAAAATTTGACCATTTAAATTTGAATAATTAAAAGAACTATTAATGGGCAGGTAGATGGGCGAATCGGCTTTATTGCCAATATAATGAACAAAGGGTTCAATGGTACTAGTTGGGTGGGTGGGTAGGTGGGCGAATCGGTCCTGTGAGACCAAAAAAAATTTAGGCGAAACAATTAAAACATGTACAACATAGTTTAAATAGTTTTATACAAATAAAAAATATGTAACACCTGCATACATTTAATACATGGTTTTGGCACAGTTTAATTTAATTGAATTTCAACACTTTGAATGAATATATCTTAGCAATCACCTAATAGAATTTGACTAAATTTTTTTTATTTCAATTATACGAATTAGCTAAATTATATTTAAAAAAACTAATTGAATTCTATTAGATGTTGCTGAGATATCTTCGAAGTTTAAAAAAATTCAAAATAGATTCGGGTGATCTTTTTTTAACCAATCATTGCTTTTCAATTTTGGCCAATCACCACATGTGTCATATGATTCTACTCTGCTTTAGATAACCCCTATATTTAGTAATATTAATGCTTATTTTTAACTATTTTCTGTAGATCTTTTCTGTTTTTAGCAATATATTAAGATTTTTAAGGGTAGAGTTAACGTGATAGGGCAAATTAATGTAGATCATTGCTAAATTTTTTTTATATAAGATAAAATATAATAAGACGTCATTTTGCTTATAATGTTTATATATATATTAAAAAAAATAAGCCACAATATATAAATATTGGATAACGTGATTATAAAAATTATATAAAAAGTTATAAATAGCTAGTAAGAAAACCATTAAAAGTCGATTACAAATTTTCGGGTGCCACACAAAATTTCGGGTGAAACATTATGCAGTATGCCGATCATTTCGTGATCTCATTTGTATTCTAGAACATATTTGATATACGTATTGCTACAGTTCATTCTAGATAAAAATATTTTTTTGTAAAATCGTTATAATTTATATGTATCATCATAAAAAAAATATAAACGTGTGTGTTTAACAAAGATACTTGCATGTACAGGTGTACTACTGCTATAACCTCACATGATACTGTAATATATATTATCGCAAATTTTATGCAGTAATGTTCTAGAATATTCCAAGAACACAACAATGATGATCATGTGGTACCAAAAATTTAGCCACATTTTGCATATGATCAACGATACAATTTAACTCTACCCTTAAAAAACCTTAGCTATTTATAGATTGCTTGGGGTCCTATTTTAACCCCTGGTTAAAATTATAAAATTTAACCACCCTTTATTATAGAATGTTTTTATATAAATAAATTATTTTTCAAAGGTTAGGGTTAGGATACAGATCATATTAAGTTAGAGGGTAGATTATTTATATACAAAATTAGACGCTAACAATTTTTACTTAATAGCCCAAAGCTAGTTTTTGTAATAAAATTTTGCGATATTGATAATTTTTAAATTTTTTTACAAACTCTATTACTTTAATAATCTCATATACTTATACAGGTCTACCTATAATGCAATAAAATAAATATTATTTTCACTAATCATTAAAATTTAGTTTGTTGTACTGGAATGTTTATATAATAACAAAAAGTTCATGTAACTATAAATTTTCTATTGTACCAAAACTTAATCCCAGTATTAAAATAAAATAAATAATCATACGTTACTACATCAATCAACCAATCAGAAAACATATTCCTCAATCAAGTTTCATTAATCTTGTGATACTGTACATTTAAAAATTGGTAACCGCAAAAAAAAATTGAGTCAGAGCAATCTTAATGCTTGCTAAATTAAACAGTTATTAACAATTAAATGAGTAAAAAGTTTCCAAAATTATCCACAAGTATAGAAAATTTAGTTTATATATTTATTATATCTGCATTTGTCCCGTGGATACAAAAAAAAAATAATAGCTAGTTACTCAATAAATTTCTATATACTATACATATCTTTAATTTATATACAGTAGAATCAACAAAATTTAAATGCAAACCCACTTCGCAATTCAATCTTTTTTAGGGGTAATCCTTCTAAATATTTTTGCGTCACTTATCCTCAGCTCTCCATTTTACGATGCCAGAAATAGAATTATAATTGTTCCACTTCGGCTAAAATTTTTAAATAGCGATATTTTACATTCTATAAATCATATAACCAGTGAATTTTACAAATGCTAGAATTTTACAAGCATTCTTAAAAAAAATTTAAACTTTAAACCACAAATAAATTACATTATTTTTTTTTTATTAAATTTATTCTAGGTAAAAAAAAAAATTTTTTTTTATTATAAACTTCACCATCATAAATCAATTTCAAATATTTCGCCAATAGAAATAATTTCGCTAAAACGAAATAGCTTTGGTTCAACCTTAAAATATATTTCTCCTTATTCATTGTTCCCTCAATTCTACAATCGTTTCCAACACCGTACACACCCATACAATCCCATATCTTTACAGATCCCCACCAAATTTTACCGTCGGCTTTACATGCTGCGGTAATAAGAGCGATTTTGGATCTTTCCAACACAATTCTCTTCCATCTGTGCCAAAAATTTTGATCTTCGATTCATCCTTCGACGGTCCAATGAAGCGAATTGTCTTCGCCTGTTTTTGTCCCGTGGATGAAGTAGAGGTTTTTTTTCTTTATTCTAGAATTAATGCGCGACGAACCGTGCTTGTGATTTATATATTTCTGGAGCAAATACCGAATACTAACTAACAACTCGCTGATCATACGATTTGTGAAACATAAATTATCGTGATCTAAAAAATTTTAAATTATTAAAGTTCTTCAAGTGGTGCTTCTAGTTTAGAAGAAAAGGCGCGACAATGGAGAAATGACGCCTATTTCAAAAATTTGCATGAAACTGCTGTGTTTTGGGGAAGTAAAGTTATGACAATGACAGGTACAATACTTAATTTAAAGACGTTTAATTTGTCTTAGAAAAATTCATTGATATAAAATATTTCTTTTAATAGGTGACTTGAACGATGTACTTTGGCTGGCGCAATTACATTATAACATGGGCAATATGTCAGTGCTCAAAAATTAATATGGAATCTTATAGATTCGAACGCTGTATATCGATTTCTAGCTGCAAAGTGTTGCGTGAGTATGAATTAATCAGCAAATCCATCAATATGTTAGAATGTATGTCTTATAATTTTGATAAAACTAGCACTCGTTAAATGTTGCTTACACTTAACTTAACAAGCTAGGTTGGTAAACTTTTTTATTTGTTAGCTTGTCAACCACCCTAACTTAATTACACAATATCATTTTTAGATTAAAATGGAAAAGTACCAAGAAGCATTAGATATTCTTGACGATGAAAATTCATTTCTTGATAGAGGTTCGTTGACATGTAAAAAAAAAAAATAAATTCACATGAATTAAAACTTATATGTAAACGTGTAATTTTGTTTGTAGATTATAATTCGGTTAACAAAAACACAGAAGGAGGGATTAGTGTGAGCCTTTCATAAATAACTTTGTAAATTATGTATAATTTTTATGCGTTTCATTAAATATAATTCCTACTGTTCCTGCTTATATTAGCTTGATGCTATTACGTGGGGTTGCGTACTCTCAACAGCCTGACCTCGATAACGCTAAACAGTGGTTTAAAAAAAGCGCTGGAAATAGATGTTAAATGTTTTGAGGTGTGCCGATGTCTTTTATTTAATTTATTTTTTAAATTAATAAATTTAAAAATGCTATTTATGTATGCATTTAATGAACTAAAATCACATGATGACAAGTAAGGAAGGTAAATTCAACGCGTAAACATGTGCTTTCCGACTGTATCTAAACGTTTGTTTACCTGATTAAGCTCTTCAATTATATATAGAATGGGACTTTGTTAATTCATTAAAATTCGATGAACAATTAGAATATGAAGAAGCATATTTTATAAAAATGAATTACATATCATTGCTGAAGGTTTGCTATCTATCCAAACATTATTAGACCTTTTATTTAGCAGATATAGTATGTTTCGCCATGCTTGTTATATGTTAAATAGTATGAACACGTAACAGAAATTCAAGAAGCACGATCAGAATTAGAAATAAATTCGATTATCAAACAATGCGGATATATTATTAAGTCATGCAGATGAATTATATACTCAATGTCGATTCAAAGAATGCCTTGAAGTCACGACTAAGTATATATTTAATGGATATTTATTGTATAAGATTTATTTCTTAATATTTTTAATTTAAAAAAAAGATTGCTTGAACTTGATATGTACAACCAAGCGTGTCTTCCTATTCACACTGTGTGTCTCCACGAGTTGCGTGAGAAAAACAAATTATACTTGTTTGCTCACGAACTTGTTGAACACTCCCCGGATAAAGCCATCATCACATGGCGTTGCTTTAACTTTCTGATTGATCAGAATGACGAAGCGAGAAGATATTTTACGTGGGTAGAATTTTCAGTTTTAGAATAACATTAACAACATTTTTCTAACTTTATATTAAATATGCAATATTTTAATTCCGTTAAATTACGTTATTAAAAATATCCATATTTAGCAAGGCATCTGCTATGGATTCTCATTGCGGGCCAGCGTGGGTAGTATTTACTATAGAATCAGAGAATGATCAAGCAATAACAGCTTATTCTACAGCAGCAAAATTATATCCAGGGTATTGTTTTTATCTGTGCTTTACTATAAAACCGATCTATTATTAAAAATTTTTTATAATCATATAATTAGTTCGCATCTCCCTATTCTTTTCATTGGTATGAAACATCTTCAAGCCAAAAATCTTCTGTCTGCTGAAGAATATCTATTGACAAGCTCCCAAATCTGTGAGAGTAATCTATTGGTATTAAACGAGTTGGGCGTGCTTTATTTTCAAAAGCTCAAGTAAGTAATATATCATTGTATATTAAATGATTTAAGATTGCTTCTTAAAACAATTCTTTATCAGGTATGCCCAATCAGTTGATTCCTTTAAGAATGCACTTAAGGTAGCAGAGAAAACAAAATGTCGGCCACAAGTATGGGAAACGATATGAATTAATCTTGGCCATGCGTTCAGGCAGCTTGGGTAGTTATCTATAACTAATTATAACTTAAAACGATTTATTTTTTATTCTTTTAATCATAATTTTTTGATCATTTTCTTCCTAGCAAGTTGGATATTGCTGAATCATATATTTCCAAAAAGTAGTCTCTATGTCGCCACCAAAGCATTATACATTTATCATATGAAGGAAGAATTTGAAGAGGCTATCATGTATTATCATGAGGCTTATATCAATTTTATATTATAATTTCATAGTTTTGACTCATTAACTTGCTATTTGGATTATTAACAATATCGAACCTATAATTGGTAGGCATTGGGATATGTCCTTATGATCTGATTACACATGATCTTTTGAGTTCATATATTAAAAAAATGGTCCATTGCTAAGAGAATTTTTAAAGTAGGCCAGGGATTTACATTATTATGTAGCTTGAAATATGTTTTATTAGTGTTTACGTCTTTTTTATAAAACGGTTGATAAAAAAGAATAAAAGAATTAATAAAAAATTAATACAGTATAAATAACAATAACTCATATTTATTTGGGAAATTTTGAAGATATACATTTCGCAAATTTAATATTATCATTTTCGTGCGTTATCATTATTAAAGTCAAGAACATTAAGATCATTAAAACATTGACATAAAAACTTTATTATAAGCAGATTTATTTTCACGAATATATTCACTTGAAACATTTAATAATTGAACTATGAAAATAATTTTCTTTATTTAATTAAAATTTCTTTTACAGAATACTTAGTTTCGTATAAAAAAAAAAAAA
>QKWP01000618.1:127463-144716 GCA_003550325.1 Gigaspora rosea
TCAAGAGCATGACAGAGACGATAAATTCTTCCAATGTCATTTTTTTCCCATTCAACTGCGAGTCCAGAAGGAGAATAACCAGTTGAAAATGTTCTAACTCCTGGGTCTAATTAAAGTATTCTTTCTTCAATACTTGTCCACTAAGGGGCTTGGTTTTCACTCCTAATTTCAAGTGACATAGGTAGGCATAGAAAACATTCTCCCAATCTAGTTTTTTGGAGACGACAATCGTACTTTAACTCATCAGGCAATAATTCTGCTCCCCTAATGGGTTCTTTGCCAAAAAAACTAGGATAAAAAACTCCAGCTTTCACCCAATGTTTAGAATGAATGACGATTGATTCAGATTCATCCTTTTTGCTTTGGCACTTGATCTTGAATTCTTTCTTATGAGCTGCAAAGTTGGTCTTGTATGCTTTAAGCAAATCGTTCATTCCTTCATCTCGAATATCATAAGGGGTCTCTAAAACCCACTTATTTTCATTTTGAAAATTTTCATTATTTACACACTTGGCCCTTAAGGCTTTCTTGTTTCAGTGAATCCCATCTTTTTCTACAGCTGATAATGCTTGATTATAGGTCCACCTAGTTGCACCAAACCATTTTATTAATGTTTCTTTCTGCTTCTGAGATGGGAAGAGTTTTATTTTTTTTGCTTTTCCTGCTGGTTCTTTTTTACTTGTCTTTGGTCTTTTTTTCTTTGGCTCGCTCTCATCTTTTATTTTTTTTTGAATACATTCTATTATTTCTTGTGATAGTGCAGTCACAGAATGTGAAGCTGCCTGCGAGTCATCTTGTTGAGCCTTACACTTCAACGCTTTGACTCAAAACCACGCGTTTTGTGCTAATCTTATCGAAGGTGAATTCAAGGTGTTCAAGTTCGTAGCTACTGTTATGTGTAATGGCAACTTCTGAGATATTTCTTTCGTAAATTCGTTCCAATAAGGTTTAAATGTTTTTAAGGTTTGTATACTTGTCTTAACAATCTTTGAATTGATTGCTTGAGATTTTTGTGAGACATATTTTCGCTTTTTATTATAAGAATCACTTAACATTGTGGATTAAGAGTATATAGTTTCCAATACCCAAATGTTCCTCACTTGTAACTAACATACACAGAGATATTTAGGTGTAATTTTTTTGTTTACATATAAACACGCGATCAGTGATTACTGGTACGGCAGATGATTTTCTGTGGTGATAAATTGTTAATTCCGTCCGTGACAAATTCAAATTCTGCAAAATTTCCGTGCATTAAAATTCATAATTTCTGCGTGAATTCTGCGTTGTCATTTATAAATTCTGTATTGGCTATATAGAAATCTTGAATATTCTGCAATCAATTTGTCGTTTAGTCTTCGGCTTATTTAGGATATTACAGCTGTTTTCATAATTTCTGGGCCACCCTAAAAAAATTTGCCGAAGTCTATTCGGCCGAAGTCGATAATTATTGATTCCGGTATGATCAGTATAATAAAATAATTAATAAAAGTTATTTTTGTATCATCATGATCATTTTACGATGTCATAACAATAATGTCAACGATTTTAAATTTTCGTTCGAATGCTTGTCCAGTGCTTAATTTGTATGAAAATTTATGGAAAAAACTGTCATGTCAACCAATAAACCTTAGCAAGAAATGTAAAAATGGAATCGAATATTAACTATACTTTTATAACAAATATATTACTCGAACAGGTGCCACTATTAAAAAAGTTAAATATGATCATGAATTTGTCGACTGGTTTAAAAATGAATCTTGGGTTAGGATTCCAAGTGACCAAGATATTATTAATATATGTCGAGAATGCATGAAGAATTATGATAAACGAAATCAAAATAAGAAATTTTATATGTTTATATTTATTTATATATTTTTCATCTTCGACAAGAAACGAAAAATAATTAGCAATAAATAAATGCTTTATATGAACGAAAATGGATCTTGTAAAGAATAGGAATTGAAATTTAGTTTAGTCTTTTAAAACTGAATGTTTTATCTTCGACAAGAAACAAAAAATAATTAGAAATGAATAAATGCCTTCGTTTGAACAAAAATGGATCTTGCCAAAGAATAGGATCGAAATTTAAGTTAATTTTTTAAAACCAAATTTTTCTTCTTCGACAAGAAACGAAAATAATTAGAAATGAATAAATGCCTTCGATTGAATAAAAATGGATCTGCCAAAGAATAGTAATTGAAGTTGAATACAATTTTTAAAACCTAATTTTCATCGAAAAATAATTAGAAATAAATAAAGGCTTAGTTTGAACGAAAATGGATCTTGTCAAAGAATAGGAATTGAAAATTTTACACAATTTTTTAAAAACAAAATTTTGTCAAAAAATAATTTGAAATGAATAAAGGCTTCGTTTGAATGAAAATGGAACTTGCCAAAGAATAGGAATTGAAATTTTACATAATTTTTTAAAAACAAAATTTCTTTAATTAGAAATGAATAAAGGCTTCGTTTGAATGAAAATGGATCTTGCCAAAGAATAGGAATTGAAATGTTACACAATTTTTTAAAACCGAATTTTCATCGAAAAATAATTAAAATGAATAAAGGCTTCGTTTGAGTGAAAATGGATTTTTGCCAAAGAATAGGAATTGAAATTTTACACAATTTTTTAAAAATGAATTTTCGTCGAAAAACAATTAGACAGGAATAAAGGCTTCATTTGAGCGAAAATGTATCATGCCAAAGAAATTTTACGACTTACTCGTGTGACTGTCGATATTTAGTATTGTAATATATATTAGTCACCTGATCTCATTAAATTACGTATATTATTCCCGAAATCAATAACTTATCGACTTCGGCCGAATAGACTTCGGCAAATTTTTTTAGGGTGGCCCAGAAATTATGAAATCAGCTGTAAGCAAAAATTTTCGCCCGACCACGCTCGTATTTCAGGTTTATTTATTTTCTACATCGGAAGTTATATTTTAGAACCTTGTACCTATAAAAAATCTAAATAATTTATAAATCCCTACTTTCTGCAACAATTCCGTGCTATTCTTAATACATTCCGTGTTTACAACCTAATTCCGTGATTTCTGCGGCAGTCCGTGAAATGCAGAAAATCATCTGCCCTGCGGCAGAGTCATTCATACAATTCAATCAATTTTGATTTGTTTTAAATCACGTGATACTGTAATATCTATATCTGATATCAAAATCGGATTGTCTTATTTCTATACACATTTTAATTTGTCAATATGAAGCTGCCATTAAATGAACATGAACTTACTAGCCTCTTTAATGATTTTCAAAATGCACAAAAAGAGCGAATCAAAATCAAACAACAAGCAAACTCTGTATATGCAATAATAATTTTCATTGTTCATTTTGATAGTTTTTGAAATTTGATTTTAAAATAATTTATTTCTAATAGGTTTTCGAGTCTCAAAGTTCTGGTGCGCAAAGCGCTAAACAATTAGAAGAGCTTGAAGATGAACATCAAAAGGTGCAGATCAAGCTGAATAAAAAATTATTCTATATTAGGCCACATAAAATTAATTAATTGTTTCTCATAATCTGGCCGGATCAGCTTTTGTTATTTATTGTGAATACTTTTGGAAGAGTTTTTGAAATGAAAATTTTATATTTTTTTTTAATATTTTTCTAAATAAAAAAAAAACATATAAAATTTTTATATTTAAAACTTAAAAGCTGGCCGTGCGGGCCATTTTAAAATTCATATGTTATGAGAAACAATTAACTATATATGGCCTTACAAGATTCTCCTTTGAATTTTTCGATTATTCGTTGCTCTTAGATGTATTTGAGCAAAATAAATTTGGCGGAAAAATATCAATTCGCTCGTCAATTATATCATTTGGCGCATAATCATGATAGAAGAATGAGCCAGTCGGGACTTCCCGCAGATCCTCATGTAGAAAAAGTAGAAAAAGTAGAAAAGACTGATAAAAGGTTTCTCTCCTTCAAATGAATATACTATATTAAGTGTTGCTTTAGATAGGTTTTATAAATTGGACATGAATGCATTAATGAACAAAATTCTGATGGTTTGCACTAATCATTTAAGGATTTCAAGCATGGATATCGGTATAAAGGAAGATGCCTGGCAAAAAATCATGCAAAAGTTGGACTGGGATTTACTGGATACGCCGAGTAGGTGTTATTACCCTTTTTTTTTCATCATTGACTATCAATGTATAATTTTTATGATTTAAAAGCATCGATTCGTGGGATGGCTGACATTATTACAAGAAGCGAGAATGATAATCTTATTACAATGTGGTATTGGGAACTTAAAAATGGACTGATTGATGCATTTCAATGTCGACCTCCTTGTAAATTGTCGTCCGCATCAGGTAAATTGATAAGGAATTCTTTTTGTTCTCATCCGAACGAGAACTTATAAATGTGTTCTATTACTTCAAATGAAGTCAATTTATTCTATGATATCATCGCATATGATATCACATACACTTCTGGAATAGTGCATGACAAAAAAAATACATCTAAGGTATTGAAGTTTAGCACAAGACATCGAGGGCGCTGTTTGCTTGTTTCTATAATAAGGTACATATATTTTTGACAATTAATATCGATTTCATTAGTGATTTCATTAGTGATTTCATTTAATAGCATTATTTTGACGTTAAATTCATAATGATATAAGAGAAAATCCAAAAACAGGATCAGGCATTGAACCGGATTCCAATTATGATATAAAATTTGATCATCCCCTTGTTTTATCAGCTATCAAATTTCGTGAGATGGTTCAAATAATTACCACTTCGGGTAAAAACGAAAAACGGGATGTACATTTTATTTCGCCGGAAATGGAGTTGTCACGTTTTATTACTGACGTATTATGGAATGAGATGGATTGTTTATTTTAATAGGAATAATTGATTTCTAGTTCTCAATCCTGCCGTATTTAGTAGTGGAAGTACTTGGATCTCTTGTCTAAAAGCAGGTTCGGTTTGATTGATACCAGTCTTTTTTTCAACACACAGCCAATAAAAATTGCAATACATTAGTTAAATTCAATTTAAAATATACCCAACATAAATCAAGGGGGTAGATTGCAAAATACGGTATAGTGATTGATTTAATTTTAATAATTCGAAAGTCACAAAAAAGATCTGTTTTTAGTAAGAAAAGAATTGCATATATAATTTATATGCTATCGTTATTCGGGAAACCATTACCTAATTTGAAACTTTCACTATCTTTAGAAATAAAAGTGAATCGAAGATTTGTCTATCCTGCCATTATTGTATTAATAACGACAAATAAAGACAAACAAACGAGTGAAACAAATCAATGACATGTCATTCGTGACAAATATACTGTACATACCTTAAGAATAATATAAACAGTTGTATCGATGATTGTGTTAAAGTAAAAAAAGGAAAATCTCATTCGAAAATTTTCTGTCAAACTTTCATTTCACACTTTACTATGATATTAAATACTGCATTATATTTCATTTTTTTCATTATGCCTTTGAAGTCCAGATTTTCAATGCCAATAGGAAACATTTTTCGTAAACCTCCGTTAAACCTTTTCCTGATGACATCAAAATCCATTGAAAACACCTTTAGTTTACCAATCAGTAGTATACAATATATAACTCTTTTTGTTGCAAAATTAAATTTTTACTATTTCTTGTTGATTGGTATTGCGTAAGCGATGAAAAAAATAAGAATGATCGCACACTTTGATATAAATTTGTGTTCCGATAGGTTAAAAAACACCCTTTTCGTAGTTATCAGTTATGTAATATATTTATCACGTGAATTCCGTTTATCACTAATGCGTAAACAAGTAATGATTGACATCGTATCATACGATATAGCAATAGAAAAATAGAAACGTAGATTAGTGTCACCTGATCAAGTTACACGAATACCGAATACCGTGGGACGTTGGACTATTTGGTTCTCATAAATATTAGTTTGACTGCGATAACTTTAAGTTAAAGGTAGTAATTTTTGCTTCGTCGGTGGGTGGGTGTTGATTAATAGTCACATTTATCGAACCATTTGCCCTTTAGCAAGTGTATTCTTCATATTCACTCTTGTTTACTTTCCAGCGGTGGTATTAAACAAACCCTGACGAAATGAAAGTAATCCCCGATCACATATATGGTGGCATTCCAGTATTCAGACCAACTTGGGACCAATTCAAAGATTTCAGGACATTTGTAGCCGCGGTAAAACATTATGGCTATGAGTCAGGTATTATAAAAATAATACCTCCGGAAGAATGGTAAGCACATCACTTTACTCAAGTTTTATGCTTTTTGTGGCTTTGCAAATGCAGAGATGTTTTTAATTCAAAAAACTTGCTTTCTTTTCATGTCAAATTTATTATAGGAAAAAAACACTTCCAAATGATTATTCTCGGCAATTAAGCAAGGTTTTAATCAAAAGTCCATGCCAACAAATGGTTATGCGTGATACTACGGTCGGATACTACGTCGTCCGAAACATAGAAAGTGATAAGACCTACACCGTTAAAGAATGGGCTGAATTGTGCGAAACATCAAAATATGCTACTCCACCTCCCAAGATGAAAGGTTCTTCCTCCAAATCATCTCAACGAAAAAGTAACAATTACGAAAAGGTACCTACAAATTTTTCGCCTAAAAAACGTAGCACATCCAGTCGATCACCACCCGGAACGCCACCACGTGCGAAGAAACGTGCTCCAGAAATTACTCAGACTCCTCCCGAGACACCACCAAAAGTTTGTCCGTCGGGATCAAGCAAGATGATTACTATGATCTCCGACTTGTCACTACCTGAACAGGCTAGCATGACTGACTCGTTTGTGGATAATGATTTTTCATTACAAGACTACACTGATGGCAGTGAAATTGAAGAGGAAGAAGTTGTGCTCACTTCTGGACAAGTGACTACTGAATTTCTGCAACAAATGCCCGAACTACAAGCTGCAATACCGTCCGCAATCACACATACTGTAGGTCCTTTATCTGAACTTGCCATGAAACCTACAAAAACAGAAGAACCGAATATGGATTTGGATAAATTTGATTATCGTTCGGTCAACAAACAGCCGTTTAATGATGACGAATATATTAAAGAACTTGCTGTTTATTATTGGAAGAATGTGACATATACCCCACCCTTTTATGGTGCGGATATGGCAGGTGATTATCAAAATTCGAAGATTGTCATTTATTGTATCACGTTTGCATTTTGTCAAATTTTTTTTTTCAATCAGGTACTCTATTTACTGATACGACCAAGTCGTGGAATGTAAATTGCCTCGATAACTTGTTGAATACTATCGACCCGATTCCCGGCGTAAATGACGCATACCTTTATTTTGGAATGTGGAAAGCATGTTTCCCGTGGCATGTCGAGGTACTTATTTATGTTCTCGACTTGTCATTAAAAATAAATTAAGAAACATGAATAACTCCTATTTCATTGACATAGGATAAAGATTTATATTCTATTAATTATATCCACTTCGGTGCACCAAAGCATTGGTATGCTATATCCCCAAAACGAGCTGATAAATTTGAACAGCATATGAGAGGTAATAATACTTGCATAAATTTATCTTCGTCGCAGTATGCAATACTGCATAATAAATGCACTTAAAAATACTTAATCTGTAAAATTATGGGATGTCAATTTCATTGAAAACTCCGAGTGGCGCAGTTTGTTATTAGAAGAATTGTAATAGAGCTCATTCATTAAATGTATAAACGGCTAACCCAATGTATTTTTGATTAAATCTACAAATAAATATAAAACCAGGCTGGTTTGGATATGCATCCAAGAATTGTTCTGAATTTCTGCGCCACAAAGAGTTTCTTGTTTCGCCTTCTGCGCTCGACCGTGCACCAATTCTCTACAACCACGTTATTCAACGAGAAGGCGAATTTATCATAACCTTTCCTCGAGGATACCATTCAGGATTCAATTTAGGGTTTAACTGTGCGGAAAGTGTTAACTTTGCCTTCGAAGACTGGATTGAGATCGGAATTAGAGCAAAATCATGCGCATGCCGCCCTGACTCTGTCAGAATTGATGTCCGAGCACTCTTCGGTCATTTGTTGGATCCAGATCTTACAAATACAAGTTCACAATCAGTTATTCCATCATCATCAACATCATCATCATCGTCATCATCGTCATCACCGCGAAAAATGGTCAAACAAACGTCATCACGGAAAGTGACATCGGTTGCTTCACATTCAAAAAAGACAAAGATCAAATTACCTTCGGATTCTGTTGGTTCAACATCAACCAAAATTGTACTTTCTCCGAAAAAGGGTAGATTGAAATCTCATCCGAATAAAGCAGGTAAATAATAATGTGATACAGCAGCATAAACGAGATACAGAAATATTTATTAATGTATCAAAATAATTATATAAATATAAATAATATAAACATAAATTACCAAAGTTTACCTTCACCAAGTAAGTTCTAAACATAAATATTTCTTAAAAGCACTTATATAACTTTACCTAACATTGGCAACGTTTCTTGTTTAGTGCTATTTATGTCCAAATAAATACAGTTATGACGAAGAAACATTGGAAGGAGGTGAATTTGAGCTTATATCCAACGACGATGGCAGTCAATATGCTCATGGGTAACTGCTAATTAATTATATCTACTTTATATTATTTCCGTTAAGAATTATCATACTTATATTCCAATTCTAATCACAATGTTAGTTTATGTGCAATGTTTGTTCCGGAAACATGGATTGCAAGTACAGATGGCTCAATGACTGATTGTAAAATTATTGAAACAGAACCTATACCTACATACCGGTTTGAAACGGTAGGCTCAGTGAGATTCCCATATGTTTACCAAAACGCGTTGTCCATGTTATTTTAAAATAATATTAACAACTTATCTTTGTTCGTTCCGTTAGGAATGTCAGGTCTGTCATACCAAGGCAGGTGCATGTGTTCAGTGTCAAGAGACCGGATGTGCAAAGGTAAATTAATATTATATAAAACTTTATTCATTCTGTAGTCATTCCTCGAAACTTGTGACTTAACTTTATTTAACTTATTAACACCTACTTTAGAGCTTTCATGTATCATGTGGAGATAGTGATGGGAATCAATTCAAAGGAATTGACTTAGAAGGTCAAATATACTATGTGATCTATTGTAAAACGCATCAAAAGGTAAGCAAATTATGTTAATATCTCGAATTTTTACAACATATTAATAAGCCAATGTTTTATTACAGGATCATGCTGCTATTATGGACATTTTAGGTATGGACGATGAAGAGGAGGTTTCAGATTCTGAAGAATTTAATGCCATGGAGTTGGATGTATCCTGGAATGGATAACTATAAAATCATGGTGTAATCCATTCGGGTCTTTTTTTTTCTTTTTTAAATCATGTGTTACAATATTGATATTTGCATTTTTGCGTGAATACCATTATTTTGCATGAGTTGATGACATTTTAGCAGAATTGGTCAGTAAACACGTAAAAATGTAATGTAAATTTTGCTTACAATATAGCTTTGTTCATTACTTGTCAGTGATGACTTAAAGCAGTAGTTTGATGTAATGCATCGAAAGATGTAGTGACCGACTAGGAATAGTGTTAGTATTTACACCAGAGATAATCATGAATCTGAAATGTTTAGTACATTAATTCTTTAGTGTAGGTACTAAAAATTGGGTTGGGTTTATTAGGTTTTTTTATCACAAAAATGCATTAAAAAACAATTAAATTAACATATATAAAGGGTATGTAAGTATTAAGTGATATAAAGAATTTTTTTTTTAAATTGACTAATTATGACTACAGGACTAATAGTTTTGTTGTTAGTTAATAATTAAGTTAATGTGAATGTACAGAAAATAATATTACTTTAAATGAATGATCTATATGGTTAGGCTGCTACAATAGTACTAGTATAAGTAGTACTAGTACGCCAAAATTGACTTAACAGTACATGGGTATTATAACTTGTTTTGCTCATTATAAGTTGAGATAGTAAATTTTTTTTAAAATTTTAGTTATATCGTGTTTTAGAGAGTGTTATCACAATGATGTTTTATGTGATCAATAAAAAAACTATAAAAGAAGGTATTTTGACAAAGTCAAAGTAGGTGGTACTATATATATATAGTTTTTTTTTTATTTTTAATAGTATAAA
Organism: Gigaspora rosea; assembly: GCA_003550325.1. Classification (NCBI taxonomy): domain Eukaryota; kingdom Fungi; phylum Glomeromycota; class Glomeromycetes; order Diversisporales; family Gigasporaceae; genus Gigaspora; species Gigaspora rosea. The sequence continues at coordinate 137,624 of QKWP01000618.1, forward strand.
ACTGTTTATTTAAAGGTTTAGGTTTTATAGCGTATTAGTTAAGCTTTTAAACTCTACAATAAAATCAATGGTTCGAATTGGTCTAAAAATAAAATATACTTTGCAATTTAAAATAAAAACTATAATAAATACAAAGCTTTGTAATTAAGTTCAAGTAAAATATAAATCTAAAATAAAAAATTTTTAAAAAAAGATTTAAATATGGAGTATAATCACTATACTGTATAATAGTAGTATTATAAAAGGATTTGTTACAGTATATAAAGGTTGTATAAATAAAATTTTGAATTTATAAAAAAGATTACAGTCAAGTATTTTAGATACTTAGTTAAAAAAATACAATTATTATAAAACGCGTCTTCATGGTGTTTTATACCTATTATGTGTTTTTATTATGTTTTTTAGATTTTGTAAGTTTTTTAACAATATTAGAATTAGGGTTAGGGTTTAGGAAGTTTTTAGAGCATAGACCATTTTTATTTAAGACACCTTGTATTAATTAATTTTTGATATGGGCTAGATTAGAGATGGGCACTATGCACATGATGTATGCATGCGTGCGCATGGTCTAAGCAATCTAATGCTAATATGCTCATACAAAAAAAATATTTGATAATAAATAACCTTATAACCTTATAATTCTGCTACCAAAATAACTATCTTGGTGTGACTAGTGCTTCTATGTCCAGTTCAGGTCTTGTCCAGTCTAAGTTTGATCTGGGGTTAGACAAAACTCTAAAATTTATTAATTTCAAACTTCAGATCAAACTCAAACTCAATTATGAGTTCAGTCTGGGTCTGGTCTGAAATCTGCAAATAATCTAAATCTAAATATGTTTATATGTATTTTTTTGTGCTAATCAAGTTTATTTAGTGCGTAAGTTAGAATTAATTAGTAAAATTTTGTGAATCATAAGATTTTATAGAATTTTATTAATAAAATTATATAAATCTTATAATTTACAAATTTTTATTAATTAATTCTAACTTTATGCACTAAGTAAACTTGTTTAGCACTTAAAAATATATTAAATTGGAAAAATTGTTTTTATTTACTTGAAATTTGGAGGAAAAATGTATAATTTTAGATTTTTGATCAAAAAAGTTAAATTTAAGCATCTTTTCGCCAAATTTTAAGTAAAATAAAAACAATTCTACTAATTTAATATATTCTTAGATACTGAACATAATTATTTAATGCATAAAGTTAGGGTATAAACATTTATTATGATTTTTTAGGAGGAGAAGGGGTCAGAGGGATTATTAGGTACTATATAATATAGTATTATTAGCTAATCAAAATTGGCCAAAATAACTATGCTAGTAAAACAGGAACTGTTAATGTCCGGAGCTAAAATTTTAAATTAATATTATTAAATAGAAAAAACCTAAAATTACCCTTAGGGTTTGCTACCCAGTTACACAAACTACAAAATTTTTATTCATAGGGTCAAATACTCAGTTACAAAAATAGCAATATTTAACTATATTATAGAATTAAATTTTTGTATTTGTTAGTTTAGAGTTAGGGTAACCACCAAGATTAGGGTTAGGGTTTGGTAGTTATATAGTAAAATTGCTTAAAGAAAACTTTTTGTTAAAGCACGAAAGGTGGTTTTCTATACAAATTTTGAGCAATAAGCAATTTTTAATAAAATGAATATTTGTTTTGCAATTTTTGATTGTGTTACATTACACAAGATCCTAAAATCTAATTGGTTTGCTGTGGAGTGGGTATATACCCACCGGGTACAAATAGAAATTCTCTATTAAATAATATTTTTTTTTTTTTTAAGCTTCATAGCCGGTAGGGGTCTTAATGGGTCGGGTTGGGTCGGGTTTGGGCCTGACCCGGGTCAGACCCACTTGGGTCAAAACCTGACCCAGGTCTGACCCACCTCATGTCAAACCCGACCCGGGTCTGACCCAACCCAACCCAACCCGGGTTAAACCTGGGTCATCACCCCTTCCTCTTCCCCTTTGATGTCCCCGGTAAATAAATGAAAACCATTACTTCTACTAGAAAAGGATTCTGCAAAAATCAGCATAGGCCATGCCCAAAAACATTAATTAAACAATTCCTCATACATTTCATATGATCGTACTGGTATATTGTAATTGTGAAATAAATGAAAATAATTATTCCAACCAAAAAGGATTTTTCAAAATCAATGTAGCGCATCAAAAAAGTTGAACGGAACCATCCCTCTCACATTTCATGTGATCGTACTGGTATTATGAATCATTTTTTAATAAAAAGTTGGCTAAAATTTAAACCTGATTTTACTTTAAATGGCAAGCCATTGATCATAATAATAAAGTATTACAAATGACATCAGATTATCATTAAGAACGAATTTTGCAATATATAATCATCTAAATATGACCAATTTAAGATAAGTTTTATACATGAAATTGTTGGGTTGGGTTAGAGTGGAGGTTAATACATAATCTACATGCTGCATAAACCGCCGCATTCTGGAATTTCAGGCGAAATTTTTGGCAGTTAATTTTTCAGGCTGATAATTAGTAATAACGGGTCTTTTTCTGCCTTTGGCAGTAATAAATTTTCCTGGTTAGTTGGTTTATCTCCCGTAATAGCAGATTCAGGGGTTTAGGATGTATAAATATATAAACCTCTAACTAAATTTCACTTCGCTTTAACATCCCTCTAAAATTAGAAATTTTATATTACATAAAACAGGTAATGATTATGAGAAAAAATGCACACCAATCAGCTTTAAGATTTTGCCTTCGATTAGGAGCAGGAATTGCATTGGTGCAGTTTAGCTTTGGGCAACATAGATTGCACAGGATGGATATTTTACTAAGGGTTTTTATGATATTTGAATATTAAGGAAAGTATAAACATTAAGATGATCGGTTATGTGTGTTATCTTATTAACTATTATCCGTTTGTTCTAGCTTTCTTACTAACTATCCGACTCGTTATTCCCACGCACATAATTATGAAGTAATAATTAAGATGCTGTGAAAGAAGCTACATGGCATCTATTTATCTATTTGTCACAAGACCGTAACCTGGGAACGGGGCATGATGTATTGAGTAAGAGATGTTGTTAGATGAGTATCAGTAAATTGATATCCCACTATTTTTTTATTGATTTTTACAATTCAAAATGGAAAACGAAGAAATTACACAAATTAACGATGCTTTAAATCAAATGAATTTCGATAGCTGTCAAAAATTGGCAGATACGAATGATCCAAAAGGAAATTATTTGCCTGGCTATTGTTACGAATATGAAATAGGAGTTGAAAAAAAGCATTCGCATATTACCAAAAACGGCAGATATGAGTATTCTAACAGAATGTATCAAGTTGGATATTGTTATTATTTAGGAATTTGAATTGAAATCGATAAGCATAAAGCGTTTACATATTATCTGAAGTCTGCTGAGGCAGGTAATTCCATGGGAATTCTGAAACTGCCATTTGTTACTGTTATAGAATTGGCGTGAAAAAAAATTATGGCAAATTCGAGGAATGGATTATAAAGTAATTTTTATTTTTATTATAATTATTTGTAGTTTATTAAGCAAGATTTCTTATACAATTTTAATAATCAGGGAGTAAGCATGAAGAGCATTTTATTGATCTATTATTTATCAACAATTTAAGCTTATAAATACTTATTTATTTTTGTTGTTATTTTTAGCCCGTAAGTATAAAGAAAATTTAATAGTTTCCTACATAAAAACAACAAAACAAGTTAAAACAAATATAAATACTTATTTACTATTACGTAGATGCCAGTAAAACTATACACTTACGTTCCTGGTAATCCCGATCTGTGATCGCTGCATACATACTTTAAAATGATGCAGATCCGATCACTAGATCACGAGATTGTACGTACAAAGTTCTTTTTATCAGATGAATACTTTTTTATAATAAATTATTTATTTATTTTTTATTTTTGCAATGAAATGGTTTCATCATGCGTCACCCATTATTAACCTGGGTCTGACCCGGGTTTGACCCAACCCAGGTTTTTTCTGACCCGGGTCTGACCCGACCTAGGTTTTTTCTGACCCAGGTTTGACCTGACCCGGGTTTGATCTGACCCAACCCGACCTGTGTTGGGTCTGACCCGGGTCGGGTTGGGTCTGACCCGACCCAGCTGAGACCCCTACATAGCTGTCTGATCTTTATTAGCAAATTATATAAAAAGCTACATAATTTAATATACTAATTGTAGAGACCGAACTAAGCCGGCTGCCCGAATTGGTGCCCAACTTTGGCTACTGCGCTGAAATGGTTTGCTCATACTCAAGCGACGGTCTTCCCCATCAGCAAGAAGTATAGCACCGCCTGGCTTCAGAAAACCAACCACAGAATCCATTCCACCTAAAAACTTCTTTTCTGAGCTTCTTATAAAGAAGAATAAAAAAGGGGAAAAGATTAAAGGGGGAACAATACCTAAACGACTAACCAAATAACCAACCAAAAATACAACCAAAAGAAAGAAATAGAAAAAGAAAACCCAAAAAAAAAGCAAAGAAAGAATAGAAACTGTAGATGCTAACACGTCTAGCATAAACGATAAAAATTATATAATACCACAAGACTAATGTCTATCGGTGTATTATATGTACAGATATATAAAAAAGAAAAACGAAACTAAAAAAAAGATAAGAAATTTTTCACGTGCCCTCCAGATCCAACCACGTCATTTATTGTTTATTTGTATATAGCGACCAAATCCACACGTGACGGCGTCGGTCCTAATTCGGATCATCCCAATTCGGAAGAAGTAAACACTACCGATCTTTTGGAGAGGGTAAACTAGGATTCCCACTTTTTGGCGAAAATTTCGAAAAAATCCAAAGGGAAGTATGACGATACTCAAAAGAAATTTAAAAGAAAGGGTGCAGTTGGAAAAACTTAATTTTTTGTTGTTCCCCATTGTTTTACCACAGGAAACTTCGTCGACGGAAGAAAACTTTAATTTCTACCAAAATTTCTCATACAAGGGCTTCACCTTCTGCCAGTTATCTTGTAAAAGTACGCTTTTGGCTTGCATGTCGAATATATAAAGGAGTCTCTGGAAAGTTAGCTGACCTTTATATAGGCAACTCTTCAACAAAAAACTTCTTGTTTTTCTTCCGTTAGTAATTTGGTTCGAGTGATCATCGGAAAGAGTGTCCAATTCTTTATTAAATAAATATATAAATTTATATGTATAATATAAAATAACTACAAAACTTATTAAAATTTTAATATGAAAGTGTTTATTTTTTATATGTACATCAATGACCAATCATATTTGGTAAATAGCGGACAGATGGTCAGCTCTAGTATATGCCTAGATCACGTGATATAGATCACGTGGGTGCACAAAATGTAAGTTCTCCACGCTCTAGACAATCAAATTTTTAATAATAATAATTAAAAATATAAAAATTTTATTTAATTAATTCTAACTTTATGTAAACATGTACAGCATTTAAAAACACATCAAAATGGCATAATTATTTTTATTTTACTTGAAATTTAGAGAATAAATGCATAATTTTGGATTTTTGATCAAAAAAGTCAAATTTAGCATCTTTTCTCCAAATTTCAAGTAAAATAAAAACAACTCCGCTGATTTAATATATTTTTAGGTGCTGACAAGTTTACTTAATCCTTTAAGTTAGAATTAATTAGTAAAATATTATGAAGCATAAGATTTTATTAAATTTTATTAATAAAATTTTATAAAATCTTATTATTTGCCAAATTTTACTAATTAATTCTAGCTTAATGCATTAAGTAAACTTGTTCAGCACCTAAAAATACAGAGTTGGTTTTATTATACTTGAAATTTGGAGAAAATATGCTTAAATTTGACTTTTTAAACAAAAATCCAAAATTATGTATTTATTCTCTAAATTTCAAGTAAAATAAAAATAATTATACCATTTTGATGTATTTTTAAATACTGAACATGGTTACTTAGTGCATAAAGTTAAAATTAATTAATAAAAATTTGTGAATTATAAGATTTTATAGAATTTATTAATGAAATTCTATAAAATCTTATAATTCACAAATTTTTATTAATCAATTCTAACTTTATGCACTAAGTAAACATGTTCAGCATTTAAAAAATACATCAAATCGGTATAATTGTTTTTATTTTACTTGAAATTTATATATTAGATGCATAATTTTGGATTTTGATCAAAAAAGTTAAATTTAAGCAACTTTTCTCCAAATTTCAAGTAAAATAAAACAATCCTGCTGATTGAATGTATTTTTATTTTCTGAATAAGTTTATTTAGTGCATGAAGCTAGAATTAAGGGTAATCTTATCCTAGACCCGGGATTTATGCTAATAACCTAAACCCCAAAGAGGTCTACATTAAGACAATTAATTTAATCCTAGACCCATATCTAGCCAATCAAATTTAATCATATGACAAATATGATGATCGGCCAATCAAATTTGGTCACATGACTGATAGTTCAATCATCAAAAAAAACTTTGTATTTATTTAATAAACAAAAAAATTAAAAATAAATTAAAAATAAAAATCGATCACTATATATATTCGAAATTTATTAAAAAAATAATTGTAATACAGAGATAGAATATAAAATCTACACTAAACTAAACTAAAACAAGCCAATAACTCCCACGGTGCCGTTCTGTAAATTCTTTGAAGTTTAGTCTTGCGACCATACTTCCCCGGAACCTAAACAATTTGGTTTTCTGTAAAGCGCCAAACGATTAAGAAAAATCGGCATCGACTTCAACAACTCCACTGCTCCAATCCACTCCAATTACGACGACTCCAATTACGATGACTCTAATGATGACGACTAATCGTTAATGATGAAATGCATATCCGAATTATGAATTGAAAAAAGTTAGTTTGAACAAAAAAAAATTTAAAAAAATTAAAAACAAAAAAAAGAAACAACTTATCTTAAAGGCGCCCGGTTTATTTTGCTGTTTAACAAAAAAAAAAAGACAAAAAAAAAACAAATACCGAAAAAAAACAAAAATAAATAATAAAAAAAAAGAAAACAAGACAAAAAAAAATAAAAACTATAAAAAAAAAAAGAAAAAAAAACTATAAAA
>QKWP01000618.1:158800-178482 GCA_003550325.1 Gigaspora rosea
TTTTTTTTTTAGAGACATTGTATTTTAAAAAAAGGTAAAGATGGATGAAAGTTTGATCTAATGTGTGAAATGTAGCTTATATATACCAAACCAAAAACACTAACCAAAAAAATTTTTACTATGATGCTTAAATATAACCTCATTTAGATTATTCGGGGTCCTGGTAAATCCAATCCATTAATATTTAACATAAGTACACTTAATCTTTTAATAATAACCCTAACACTAAACCTGTATAACTACTATCTTTTACACTAACCCTACACTATTATTTACTCCAAATCCTAACTCTAACCCTAAATTCCAATCTTAAACCTAGCCCTACACACGACAAAATTACCTTTAGTGGAATATAATATGATATAGCAAGTAACAAAAAGGTGCACTGGCACAGCAACGAAAAAGGTACTAATAAATAGCAAGACTAGCAACAAAAAAAGGCACCAAAAAACAATACATCAATAACAAAAAAGACCCAAAGAAACTTAGCAAAGACAAAAAAGCACCAACAATATGACAATACTAACAATAAAAAACTACTAGCAAATGATACTAGTGACAAAAAAGGCACTAACAAACAATATCAGCAATGAAAGGAACCTAAACTAAACATGTTAAAGAAATAAGAAAAAAAATAGAACCTTTACCAGAACTGCTTCACTAACCTAACACTAAACCTGTATAACTACTATTTTTTATACTAACCCTGTACTATTATCTAACCCTAATCCTAACTCTAACCCTAGGTCCCAATTTTAACCCTAACTATATATACAACAAAACAACCTTTAGCAAAATATGGCATGATACACTATATTAGTGACAAGTAACGAAAAAGTGCACTAGCACAGTAATAAAAAAGGTACCAATAAATAAAAAAACTAGTGATAAAGAAAGGCACAAAAGAAGACACATCAACGATGAAAAAGGCCCAAAGAACGCCACCAAAAATAAAAAGAGCTCCAACAAATGATGATACTAATGATAAAAAGAAATACCAGCAAATGATACCAATGACAGAAAAGGCACCAACAAACAAAATTAGCAATAAAAGAAGGCTCTAACAACAACAATACCAACGATGAACAGCAATAATTTCATATTTCAGCAAATCTAAAAAAATCTAAACACATTAAAAAACATAAAAAAAAAGAAAAAGAGAAACCTTTACCAGAGCTGCTTTATGGCCAATTCTATATTCTAGCAAAATCTAAACAAGCCAAAGAAGAGAACATAAGACTACCTTTTACAAAAACATCAGAGAAAATGAAAGACAACTCTTAGAGAAATATAAGATACCACTTGTACAACCAACTGTAAGACCTCATCATAAATGCAGCAAAAATGGCAGAAAAATATAAAACACAAAACTCAGAGAGAAAATCTATAGCAACATTAACAATGATTCCAAAGATGATACCCTGCAACAACAGTGATAGCAAGACGAAAAATAACAAGCTAATAAATAAATAAAAAAAAATAGTTAGCAAAAAAGTGAAGGCAAATGAAAAAATAAACAAATAAAAAACAGATTAAAGATGATCTAATACTTATTTATCCAGATCTGGTGATGCATGTCCGACTTTGCATTAGTAATAAATTAACACATAAACTTTTAATCATGTGATTTTTCTATTCTTTGATTGGCCAAAAAGGCCAAAGATATATAAGCTATTTATTCTTGGCCAAAGATATTTAGAAAACCCTAATAATATTAATAGTTTAGTTCTAAACTAATAAGACTATAATTTAAAACCAAATTTGCTTAAACTAGTTTATTTTGGTTTAATTTAGTTTGATTTTTTATATATTCTTGTATATTTTTATATATATGCTCTGATTTTTGGAATTTATAAGTAAAGCTTATTTTTTTTAAAAAATTTAAAGCTAAATAATTTTTGATCTACTGGTTCATTTTAAATAATTTTACTATCAAAAATATTTATCTCTTTGAGACAATTCTAACAAGCCTAAAACTATAAAAATCCAATTACAGAATCATAAGAAAATGAGTTGTCAAATAAGGTAATACACTTGTATAGTGGAAAAATTGGTTAGATCTATATCTAACCAATTTGTTTACTATACAGATGCATCATCTTATTTGATAGTACATTTTCTCATGATCCTGTAATTGGATTTTGATAGTTTTGGGCTCGTTGAAATTGTCTCAATGAGACAAACATTTTGGTAATAAAATCATTTAAAATGAACTAGTAAATCAAAAATTATTTAGCTTTAAAGTTTTAAAAAAATAAGCTCTACTTATAAATTCCAAAAATCAGAGCGTATAATACCTTTGTATAATTGTACAGTTTTATATATAGTTATGTATAATTATATATACAGTAATTATGTACCATTATGCAAGAAGTGCAAAAAGGTATATAAAATAACTATTATTAATCTTATATATAATTTTAATTTAATTCAATGTTTTTAAATTTTTTATTTAATTTTAATTTAGTTCAATTTTTTTTCAAAAATTATAAAATTGACCTATAGTGTTGAATACTATATATAATTTATTAATAAAATTTAGGGTTAGAATGCAGTTTGTAAAAGAAAGAGTTTTATATAATATAATATAGATTAGATATAAGGGTTTGATTCCAGTTCTCATGAGGTTTTCAGGGTCCTGAACATTTCTACTTAGATATCAGATCCTGTTTACTTAAACGTTTTTTGAGAAATAACACTTATGGTATTAAGCACCATAGGTGCATTTTAGTAAACTTGATTTTTTTTTTATATTTAATCCTAGTTTAATTTATATTTGATTTGGTTATAGTCCAATTTTTAAGAGTGAATTGGACTAGATTAACTATTAACATTCCTAATTCATACTATACTGATCTTATGTGATCTTGTTTATTATCAATACAGTAAGAAGATATAGTAATCGGAAAGGAATCTTGATTATAAATAGAATTTTGGAATTTAAAACGTTATTTTCATTGATTTATTTTTAATGATTATACCGGTAAACTATTTCATCATGTATATTTATATTCAATTAGTTAATAAAAAAAAAAAAAATCAATGTACAATTATATGACGATCTAAAAAAAAAATTATCGGTCCATACGATCTAACACTAAATAGCCCGATTAACAACCCTAGTCAATCATATTGAAAGAGATGCTTGAGAGCTGTGTTATCATTGGAAGACTACACTTAGAAGGCCATTGGAAGGTCACTGAAGGTAAAATTAGTATGGTGAATCGGAATGATCTATCTAGTCATATTAAAAATTATTTTTTTAGTGCTGAAAATTTTGTCGATCATTACTTGTATAAGAGTTAAATTTAGTTTTTATATTTGTGCTGAAATTTTTAAAGAGCCTTTTTTTAAAAGTTAATGTTCTTTAATAAAAGCTTTAAAAAGCTTAAATTTAAAATGCATAGTTTTGATAGAACTTACCAAAAGCTACTTAAAAATATAAATTTTTTTAGTAATTAAAACTTTTAGATAAAAAATTTCTGCAATTTTAAGTTTAATAGATATGACTTAACCATAGTATCACTGGAACATTTACTTATACAAAATCTTACTGGAAGACCGAAAATTCCCACTAACTAGAAGCTAAAATTAACAACACAGCTTGACCATAATGATTTTTATAAAGATGAGCAATTTAGACACACATGTAATTGCGGAGGATTTAAGCACGCAGGGGAAGTCAATAATGCATATGGTTAATTTTTTTTTAAAAAACATAAACTGTATGTACTGTATATGCTGAGTTAACTGTATATAACGCAGAAATAAAAATAATCATGTATACAAATTTTTTACTTTAATAAAAAAAATCGTGCATTACCGCTACTTTTAGTGTCTATTATATACATACATATACTCTTTAACTTAATTTTTAAATCTATTTTTAAATTTCAAATTTTTAAAAATTTATGTAATAGAATAAAATAATTATATTAATTATATTTCGTGTTTTATGAAAACTTTTAGAGAAAGTTCTCAATTATGATTCTGACAATTAGTTACAATTAATAATGATTAATTAATGATTTAGAGATTATACAATAACAGATAATTGTGACAAAATTTACGTCACTAATTATTGAACAATATAATTGCATCAATATTTTATACAGATCAAGAGTAGTAAGGGCTAGATTTTTTCAAAATATTATAATAGTTAATATGAAATAGGCAACTTATATCAAGTCACGTAAAATTATACTACCGTAAGTAGAAGTCTTTTTCGACCAAGCAGGTTAAATTTATCAAAAAATTTTGATCGACTAGGGTCACTATTATATTATGCAGTACTGTAATGATATTATGTGAATTAGGTTAAAGTGCATACATAAAAATTTTTAATATTTATTATTTACTTTGCACATTTTTTTTTACACATGGTTTGTATGAGATAGACATTTCAAAATATTCAAGTACTTGTTTATTTTGGCATTACCCTTGATTATCTTGCTTACAGTACCTACAGTACCTACAGTACCTACAGTACGTATTACATGTATAACAACATGCACAAATTTCAAAATAAAAGCTTCAGATGACGAGCTACAGAAATAACCAGTGATAGATGAAAATGCTTTTTATGTACATAGCAGATAGGTACTGTACGTAAGTACGTACAGTACGTACAGTACGTACAGTACGTACAGTACGTAAGTACGAAAGAACTCAAAATACCAGATACCTTTGATTTTATGAATATATACTACGTAATGCGTGTTCCCAGACTTCGCGATAATCAGTTGTATTATCAGTTATTTAGAATTTCAACCAATTATGGTTTAAAGGTATCGAAAGTTCTGTAATGCTGTAATGTAAATATTTATTGCAGCCAAAAAACCTGATTCATTACTAAATCGGGTATTAATTCGTATTACATTTAAATATCCTAATTGAGACAATTAATTTTATTATCGATATGGTTAAAAAAAATCAGGTTTTGTTTCGAACAATCGGGAATTCTATCTTTTTTTTTTTATTATTCTCAAACCAATTATGAATTTTGTTTATTACCCTATTTAGGTATTTGTTTTAAATCTCATTATCTATATTATATATATATATATATTTTTAAGTAATTTCATTCACAATAGAATTCGAGAAAAAAAATAAAAATAATAATAATAATAATAAATTAGAAAGTTAGTAAAAGCTTCCCATCTTTAGTTAATCTTTGCCTGTTTTATTGCCTAATTTTTAACCCTTTTGCGGATATATTGACTTTTTTCTTTTGTTAACACGATTTATGGATAACATTTTTACTTTTATGTTAATATTGTACGAAGGTTATGCGTCATTATGCAGTGTATTTGATTGTTACGTATTAGGGTTGTGTAAGTATATTTGAAAAATTTAACAAGAACCCATTTATACTACGTATAATAATAATAAAATAATAATATATAATAATAATAATAATAATAATAATATATAATTATATAATTATATATATATATATATATATATATATTTAATTTTCTTTCTAGGTTAAGACCGACCAAAATGATTGAGGAAAATCTCATTCTTTTATTTTTTTGTAAAAGAGTGTTATCCGACCTAGAAGGAAATCAATAAAAAATTGTAATTCGGTTATGCTTCGCTTATTTAGTTGCATTTTATTATCAGTTATACAGGTGTTCATATAATTTACACATTACAATATATATAATTCTATTATATATTTAGAATAATATCAAAGAATAGTAGCTTAATATTATACTCGGAAATCAAAATGTCCTATTTAGTATGCATACATCGAAAAATGTATAAAACTCTTGGTATGTTTATAGTTTAAATTCGGTAAAACGGTAAAACGGTAAAATAAAAATGTGTGTGTTTGCATATTTAACGAGGAATTATAAACTTTATTATATTAAACAATCCAATTAACTTATGAACAATAAAAAAAAATAATTGTAAATACATAAATAGTCATTTTTATGATTGTAAAACAGAATAATAAAACAAATTTAATTATATATAAAGAAGATATTTAAATCCTTTTTTTCTTTTCTCTCATCAAATCGTTGCAAAAAACCGACAAGTGCCACAGTGCCCACCTTCCTATACATCCTTTGAATTCAAAAAGTTTTTCAACTGTTGTTTTTTAATAATAGTTGAAATTCCATATATACTTGAAGTTGTTCTTTCAAAAAAAAAAACATTCCATTAAAAAAAAAATATATATATATATATTAAATATGTGTAATTTTGAAAAAACATCAGTTCTTGAGCACGATAAATACGCATTCACCATGGATACTCATACGAAATCACACAGTCTTATTCCACAAACTACCATGCATAAATCTCCGTATTTTCGTCGCGATAGTAATGATAGTACAACTTCAGTTGACAGGATTTATCAATCATCAATGAGACGTCTCGCTCGTATCAATTTGAATAGCGAAAAAGAACAAAGTAGATTAGAAATGCAATATTGTATATTTAATATACTTTGGAAGAATAGCTTTTCTTCACCAATAGAAAATCGACTTAAGGATGGTGGTGCTTGTGTACTAATTGTTGGGTAGGTGAATACTTATTTAAAATTATCTTAAATATCATAATTTTTTTTTTTTATGAAATATATCATTTTAGATTTTACTTACCGGTATAATGAAATAAAATTATTATATATAATATATAGAACAAACCCATCAATAAGGACATTCGACATGGCACATACATACCCTCGTTCAACATTCATCGGTCTTGAAATATCATCACATTCCTCTAACATTACATCTTCATCAACACTTGCCGAACTTCCTAATGCTACGATTTTACATGCTCATAGCTTAGGATATATACCATTCCCCGATGAAACATTTGACTTTGTGCTTTGTGAAAACGGAAGGGGTATAAATATTTGTGGAATAGAAGATGAATATGATGATGTGTTTGAATGTGAGAGTGAATGTGAAGTAAACATAAATGATATTCTTAGAGTTTTGAAAGTCGGTGGATGGATTGAAATCATGGTAATCGAAAATTGTTTGGGTAATTGTGGTCCTATTACCCAGGATCTTGTTAGTGCATGTAAGTATTGTTTTTTTTTTTTTTTCTCTATCTCTCTTCTTTTAAAAATACAATTTTTTATTCATTTACATTTCATAAAATTTATTAGATTTTGAATTTATTGGTGAAAATTTTGAATCCGACTTAAATGTGAAAAGACTAGAAGAATTGATAATATCAAGTAAACAAGTTGAAAGTGTATTATATGAATCAAAAAATACTCTGTTAGGAGTTAATGGTGGAAGGATTGGTGAACTGGTAAGCAATATTTATAATAATTTTTAGTTTAAAAAATAAAGTAACTTTTAAAAGAAAATAAGTCAACTCAAAATTTTTATTTTTATAAATAGTTAACAGATACGATTCTTCATCCAATAAGTCATAATAAAATTGAATTATCAAAATTCATGAACATTTCTCTACCAGATATTGAAGAAATGAGAAATGCTTCTTATAAAGAGATCGATGATTGCCGAAGTTTTTGTAAATCTTTCAGGTATGAATTAATTATAATAATAAAATATTACAATTTTGATTATTTTGTTAAAATGTATTGTTTCTAAAATAAAAATTCTATTTTAACTATTTAGATTATTTTCTCAAAAAATCTGAATGATAAAACAAAGAAATTAAAACAACAAAAAAAAAATAAAATAAAATAAAAAAAATAAAAAAAAAGGACCAAAAAATATGGCTATTTAATAAGGGCTGGCTCTTTTTCATACTTGTAAATTTTTAATATATAATCTTTTTTTCTTAAGGTTTAATGATACTTTACTTGTCATTTTTTTTTATTAGAATTATAATTGTAATTGTTGTAATTTGTATGAAAAATATCAGCAAAATTGTACAATTATGGTAGAAAACGGCACAGTCTGTAGTATATCACGTGTCAAATAAAGCATGTCTAGAATGTAGACGCTTAATAATAAATAAATAAATAAAAATAAAAGACCTTTTAATATCAAATTTTTCTTGTTAATTATTGACTTATACTAAATATTATTAAAGGAATTAAATCAAAGTTGTTTTTTTTTTGAAACTTTTACTTTTGTAAGAAATTTTATGTCGCAAAACTTCACGTATTTCACGTGATAAAACTTTCTACTGCCGACAGGTCACTAGTATTAAATATTTATTACCGTTATATTTAGCAATTACAGTACAAAAAGCGGGTATTCGCGGAAAAATTGATGCTCACTCTTTTCATTCCCTTTTCTTATCTAACTATTATTATATCTTGGGACTCAATTTTATTACGCATGATATCGACAGTGTATGAAGTTCATTACAGTATTTACAGTGTATGAAATTCATTACAGTAGCGTATGAAATTCATTACAGTATATGAAGTTTATTACAGTGTATGAAGTTCATTACAGTGTATGAAGTTCATTACAGTATATGAAAGTATATGAAGCAACTACGTTTAGTCAATTGTATCATCAAAGATTTAATTTCACATATCTGGCAAACAGCAACGGATGAACTATAAGACTCCGTTATTGGTGTTTCATTAAATGTAAAAGTTTCAATGTACTTTTGATTCTTTACTGAATCAGTGTTGCATTTCCAGTGTCAACATAATCGCACGTGGATATATGCATGCTTAATACATTCCTGTTGTATAACGAGATGGTTGACCTTCCTTTACTGCCACTAATGCGTATATGTTTATCACCAATTGCAATCGCACGATATTATCCTTATGAACTTAACTTTAATGGTGTAGATTGATAAAATATAAAGGGTAATCGATCACAGTGGTTATATGCAAATAGGTGTGTCTTGCCTTATTTATCTTAAAGTTTACTCGTCTGTACGATAATCTGGTAAAAAAGAATCTCCTATATTCGTAGAATAAAAAATTTTTTACGTAATTTTTTAATTATGATACTTATGCATTTTTCATATTATATGAAAAACATGATTATTTTTCAAAAAATATCATTGGCTTAACCTTATCATTGTATTTTTTTTTTTTTTTTTTACATGATTAACGGAAAAAAAAAGTTTTTTTTTTTGTTCTTGTCTTTGGATAATTACCCTTTTCAGACGAGCTAAATAATAATGAGTTTATTAGTTTTGGTTTTTAAAAGATCATAAAAATGAATAAAGGTTTCGGGAATTTCTTTTATAAGTAATAAAGCATTATTTTTATTTCGGAGAATATTAAAAAAGAATTGTACAATGACAATGATAAGGAGAATCACAAAAAAAAAATATTGGATAATATAATTTTTATTATTTTCTTTCCTACTATTAGACAATGATATCGGCTATTATGTATGTATGTCTGTATGTATATTTTTAATTACATTCTTTATGTCACACGGATTAGATTTTCATGTTACTCACAAATGTAATATTTTTTTTTACATTATTTTCATCTTAATTGAAATTGGATTGTTTATCATATACAGTATTTTATTTGTTGGGTTTATTCTAAGTTTTTTTGTTAATCTAAAATGTTTTGTGTATATGTAACGTATAACCAATTTTTTACGTATTGCTGTATATTGCTGTATCTGTATTGTACTGACATCTTTTTCCTATTAAATACCATGTTTCTATGTATAGTAAAAATTATTTAATTTTTAATTCATTAATAACGTTAACACAACATGACATGGGATTTTTTACAAGTTATTTTTTTATAATTAATAAAATTACGCTCGAGAATTTATTTCTATAAAGTGTTAAATAATAAAAAATTACTCTCGAGAATGTTTTCTTAATATGTAAGTTTTGTGCATCTGATTAATAACATAAGACATTTAGTTTTATTTAAAAAAGCATATATACAGCATATATCCAATATGTATATGTCAAAATTTTACAAAAATCGAGCGTAACTTTGTTAAAATGGTCTTACAAAGGATTTTCCCAATTGTTTGTTATATAAAAAAAGAAAGTTATCAAAAAAACAAGTGTAATACTTGGGTAAACTTTTTAGAGCTTTGCATAAAATAGAGTGATACATGTCACTCTCGTCATAATGAACTCCCGATATAGTAATTAAAGTTGCATAGTAAAGTTAGTTACTGTATTTTCGCGAAATAACGGGCATGGACGTTATTTAAAAAATTGCTCCCCCCCTAAAATAGTATGCGAGGCGAGGCTTCAAAATAACGCCCATGCGCAATAATGCGCACCCCATATAAACTGTATCTGTGATATAAGTACCGGCTTTCTATATAATGCATATAGTCGTTACTTGGAAAAACAGGTTTATTAAAAAATCAATCTTTGTCTCCCATACGCGTACGTACTCTAATTAACGCGCATATACTCAAAATAACGCGCAGGTGATTGTTATTTCGCCGAAAATCGGTAGAATCAAATCCGGTCTATATAAAATTTCTCGATAAAGTGAATTATTAATAAAACTCTCGACTTTGTGAATTTAAATTTTTATTATCATTATGTATAATGAAAATGAGTTGTATTCGATTATTTTAATTTCACTGATAAAAAATTTGAATGTAGCTAATGTAAGGTTTTATTAATTAATTTGACACCCTAAGGCCACGCAAAGTTAATTTTTCGTTTTGCATAACTAAAATTTCAGTCGGCGGGTCGGATTTTTTTTTTTAATCTACTGTAAATTAATATGCTCATGTCCACATCTAAGACCACGCAAAGTTAATTTTCAGTTTGCACAACATGGAATCTGAAAATTTTGGAATTTTTTTTTTTTCGAATCTATGGTCACCATCGGGCGACACCGGAGAAAAAAATTAAATAGCAAAAACGGAATAATTATTTAATTTAAAAAATTTTTTGAAAATTGGGTCGGCGGGTTATGCAAAACGAAAAATTAACTTTGTGTGGCTTAATAAGATAATTATCTTACAGTACGTGATTTATTAGATGACTTTGATGACTTTTTTAAATTTCAACATCATCCTAATTACGACAAAAAATTTATAAAATTATTCTATAAATAAAAGGTTTATATATTTAGATAATGATACTTGTTAACTTTAATTCTAAAATTAGGGGACGTCTAAAGCGGAACAGTTTCTTATAATATATATTTTATCGAATTAACTTTAGAGTTAGGGTCATCTTAGATTAAGGCTAGGTAACTTTTAAGTAATTATATATAAGTAAAATTGTCTTCTCGAAATTTTTAATTAACCCAACAAGATAGGTTAGGACAGGGTTTTCACTATCTTTCTTATTTGCATATAATTTGATTGGTCAGGTGTCACGGGATTTTGCTCCGCTATATAGAAGCGGAATGCTGTATGTTCCCGATCTTAGACCATATAGTAAAAAAATCAAAAATTACCTATATCTCATGATACATCTAACCGATTTTAATGATTTTATTACTATTAAGAACAGAAAACCTATTTCATATAACAAAAAAAAAAAACTTTTATATGTAAGCACACCGGTTTTGTTTACTATCAAATGTCGATCATTTTATACCCTCATCTGCGATCTACCCCTTAAATTAAATTCAAAATTTTATTAGAGAAAAAAAGTTGATAATTTAAACATTTAACTATTAAAAAAAAAAAAAATGTTTCGCGAACAGGAAAAAAGTTACGGCACCCAGTATTCCCATGTTGTCCCCAACCATAGTACTGACTGGGCCATCAGTGGCTTAACTTCGGAGATCGGACGGGTTCCGGTGCTTTTCACTGTGTGTGGCCGTAACTGATTAAATTTTTTGTATAAACTTTTTTATAATAATAGAAAGAGACATTTAATTGTGATTAGAACACACCACATGAAGGTTAGTCTCATGTGATCCTTTGAGTATATCGTGTGACGTAGTAAACTACTACTCTCAACTTTGAGACCAAAAGCATCTCGACCTAGCACACAAGAGTGACTCAAAAGGGGTATATTGTGTAGCGTTCTTAAACTACTAGCGCATGTACATTAAAAAAAAGGATATTTAGAAAGAAGTTGCGTGCATTGAATCAAATTTGAATTATAGATCCTTATAGACAATAACACTCTTTGACTAACTTTTTTTTCAAAGTTAGTAAACCCTAAACAGGAGAAAATTCAGCCTTGTAAATATTTTGAATAAAAAATAAATCAAATATTTCGCTTTTTCACGTCTTAGTATCACTTCATTTTTTCATTAAAGTGTAACTCTATCAATAAACCTCATCAGGTTTACATATATCGAATGCATATTGTCACAGAGTAAAAGTGAAATTTCCGAAAATCGGCGCTACTTTGATCGGGCTTGGGAATTATTTCCTTGCACGTGACTTTATTATAAATCATTTGATTATTACTAGTTAACTTTTGTAAGGAAAATTTTTTGTTAGTAAATATAAGGCAGTTTTATAAGAGATTTTTTGTAAAAGACTACAGAGGTTGTAGGGACGTTTGGTCATAAAGTGAGGCTTGTCTGCCGAATATGATAGATAAACGAGGTAAACAACGTAACACCCAAACATCTGAAGAACAAGAACGCGTAAAAAAGAAAGAGAATTAGAAGATTAATATAAAGTTAGTGGCTGTAATTGTGAAACAAGTAAGAAGATGAAACTTATTTTTCACGTAAAAACTCCTTCTTTAATGTGTCATAATGTTGATTCGAAGCCCTCTTCTTTTAACAAATCATAATATTTTAAGAGTTGGATGTAAGGATACTGGTAGTTAGAAAAAGCCCCTTACACTTATAGTGTAGTGAAAGTATAAAAACGATGTAATTTCATCTTTGTATCGATATAGACCTTCGGGTTATAAAATATATAATCCTATCTAATAAAAAAATAATTCAATTAAACCACCCAAATTTTAAATACTGATCAAATCACTATTGTCACACCTCTGCAAGTTACCTTATTGTAATTTGACATGATCTTTTCGGAATTCGACTCTATCTCTCTGAACTCACTGGTGTGTGAGTAACCTAGGTATTAATTGAGTTTTAAATTTATTCAAGCCTCTCCACAAGGAAATAGTGGAACTAATGCAACTCTGGCTGTTAATCAAACAAATAATAACCTACCTTAAATGACTTTATTAACTTTGCTACTTTTTTTTCAACTTCAGTAGTTACATGATAATATTTCTTGATAGAATTTAAATTCGGACTTGTATAAACGATATTATGTGTTACATCACCTTTCAGAATCGTGTAGCCTTAAAAATGGGTTGATTCATTTTTAAATAACATTACCGACAGTTATCAATATTCTTAAAAAATTTTTCAAGATTTATCATAAACATCTTACTGAATTTCAAATTATTTGAATACATGAGAACATTTTATGCATAAAGGATAAAAAAAATTTATATCTTCTCTCTCAATTCAAAATTGAACTATAAACTTTTAATTTCAAATAAAGTAATTATCTGTTGTGTTTGAAATATCCGTATATAATTAAAAAGATAAGCACATACATGGATAAGAGTCGCTTTTTATTGTCCTGACAATTATTGTGCGTGAAAGACTTCATGAAATGAACGAATAGAGTATAAAGTGGTTATATTTGTGAATTTGGTAATTTGCTAGTTATTTAATGAACCAATTCGAGATGACTTTGTCGTGTGAAACCTACTGAACTTTACCTCGAATTGATTATTGAATATTTAGCAGTTCACATAATTATATACTGTAGTCTCTTAAGATTATTCTTCATATAGTTAAAACCCTTATTAATAGTTAATAATTTCTTGAAATTTTGCCAAAGGTTATACAAATTTTACAACGCATTGATCTTCTTAATAATTTCTATATAAGATTTTTTATTAAAACTTTTCTTTCAGTTACGGCCACACACAGTGAAAAGCACCGGAACCCGTCCGATCTCCGAAGTTAAGCCACTGATGGCCCAGTCAGTACTATGGTTGGGGACAACATGGGAATACTGGGTGCCGTAACTTTTTTTTTTCAGAAACATTATAAATTTCTTTAACCTGAACGTACGCTTAATCGACGTTTGTATTGGCGAAATGCTCGAATTAAAAGGTCAGCTAAATATCAATCTTAGATTTTAATGGATTACGTCTTATAAAGCTTTTATAAGGCTAAAAAGTACGTGCGTCAACTAAAATTTTTTACATAGAATTGTCGGTGCATCTAGGATTATTTATCTGCCTTAAGTTACGTGTTTACTAAAATAAGTGTTATCAATAGTTTGTCACTTGATTTAAAATTTTAATTGATGAGTTTGCTTTTATAAGAAAATTGATCTGTAAAAAAAGAGCTGTTCAAAACATATCAATTATATTGTTAAAATAAAATTTTCATTATATTTTTTTTTTGTTATTAAAAAATTCATTAATTGTTTTTTTTATTTCTATCATTATAAGTTTATTAATCCTAATTACACTTTTTAGCAACTTGAATTTATAAAAAATATACAAATCATATAATGCGTTATATGTTTTTTTTTTGTTTTTGCAGATCCTATAATTTGTAATTATGTATAGTCAACTCTATGTAAACTTGTAAAAACCAGACTCTTAAAGACATGCATTTAAAGAACGACTAAAAAATTGCATTTATATGTATTCAGGCCAGAATTTGAGGCTGCAATTAGAAAAATGACCAATTAAAGTAATTCTTGTCTTAAGTTGATAATAATAAATACAGTTTATCGTACAGGTCTTATGTGACAACCCGTGTTTTTATTGCGAATTAGTTATTTTAATAAAGGCAAAACTGAATTTAGCTTTATTTTGTTAAATGAAGACTACATTTTAGTTAAAATTCTTATAGTTGGTAATTTTAATGTTCTTACAGTGGGTGAAGACTTTGTTTGGTTTGTTGGTAGTTTTTAAAATTTTTATAGCAGTCAAAACTATATATTATCAGGTTATTTTTAAGATCCTCATACTATATTTCAGTCGAACATTGAATATTTTAAAATTTTCATAGTTAGTGAAAAACTTTTAGTTAGGTCATTTTAAAATTCATATAGTTGGGAGAAGGCTATATTATCGAACGATTTTAAAGTTTTTAAAACCAGGCGAACTATATTCTTTTAAAAATTTGTAGCTGGCAAAGACTATATTGGGTAAATTTTAAAATCTCACAATTGGCCAATTTTTAGAATTTTTAATTGTTGGGCGAAGAATTAGTTTGGTCGGAAAGCATTTTTAAAATTCTTATAATCTTGAATTCAAATCCAAAACAAGTTGTTTTCATTTAAGGTTACTTTAAAAGTTTCAAAAAAGAAATAAATATGTTTATATAAAATAATTCATCGGGTTGGTTCTACATTTTAAAGACTTATTTTATCGAAACTGATCTACAAGTTGTTTCGAAGTTTCTTTTTTCACTTTGCAACAAATAAAAACATTGGGCTTTAAGATTGTCAAAAGTATATTGGTCGTTCAAAAAGTTTTGACACTGGTCAATTATTTCGATCATTTAAAAGATATAATTTTAAACCTTAAAATATGCAAAAATATTAGTTATAATAAATATTTAAAAAATTTTTAACCAAGTTTAATCAGGCCGCACAAGATTATATACTTGATTTTCATATCAAAGAACAGTGATCAGTGGCATGGTCGCACGGTTTTTTTTTTTATAATAAAATTTTTTTAAATGATAATAAAAAAAAAAACTTAGCAAAGTTTATTTATATAAATTTTTATGCTATTTAGCGTTAGGCCATATAAACTCTTACTATTGGTTTTCATATCAAAAATCTCCTATAGCCCGGCGACTCGGATTTTAATTTTTTTTATTAAAGAATTTTTTTAATATAAATTCTTATTTAAGAAATTTTCATTGTGCGTATAAATCATTAATTACATTAGATGATGAGTAAAAAGATTATTATTAACGGCGTGAATTAAAAACAGCAAAACAAGCTCACCAAAATATTTAACGTTAATTATATTACATGCAGATTATTTCATTCACATTAATTTAGCGATCAAGTATAAAGATGATTTATTATTAGTGAAATTAAAATCAACAAATAAGTTCACAGTTCAGTATAAATAATTATTTATATACCATTAAATTAACTTAGCTGGTGAGTATAAAATTATTTATTTATCAGTGGAATTAAAATTGCTAAATAGATTTACAAGTCAAGACAAATACATACTGTCGCAGGTTAATTTATGACTTTCATCACAAAAAATCCTTGCACAGATGGTAAGCACTAATAGCTTTACTACAACTAATCGCACTTTACAATATTAAGGCAAATATTTTACTTATATTTATTTGAAATATTTATTTATTGTTAAGGATCATAGTGAATGTCAGATCATGGTGAATATTATATATAATTGTGTTTAGAGTGCCTTATATAAAATAAAAACCTTAACCCTAACTCTAATGGGGACCCCAACCCTAAAATCAATTCAGGCTGGTTGGCCTGAAAAAAAATAAATATGGTCAAAATATTCACTATGATCTGACATTCACCATAATCCTTCATATTTATTATACTATATTACTTATTTAGGGTTTTACTTATTTATTTATTTAAGAAAGAGAAGCTAACTGTTCTTTTATTGTTCTCATTTCACACTATTTTGATTACAATTATTACATCACTTAATCATTTGATCATGGATCATTCGAATTATCTTATTTAAGTATGCACTTTGCATTACTGATTCTTATACAACTCTTTCTGGTTAGCACCTGATCAATCATCACATGTATCATGTGCACAAAACATTGATCATTGGTCATTCTATTCTTATTTATAATCAAATACCCTTATGTACAANGCTGTTAATCAAACAAATAATAACCTACCTTAAATGACTTTATTAACTTTGCTACTTTTTTTTCAACTTCAGTAGTTACATGATAATATTTCTTGATAGAATTTAAATTCGGACTTGTATAAACGATATTATGTGTTACATCACCTTTCAGAATCGTGTAGCCTTAAAAATGGGTTGATTCATTTTTAAATAACATTACCGACAGTTATCAATATTCTTAAAAAATTTTTCAAGATTTATCATAAACATCTTACTGAATTTCAAATTATTTGAATACATGAGAACATTTTATGCATAAAGGATAAAAAAAATTTATATCTTCTCTCTCAATTCAAAATTGAACTATAAACTTTTAATTTCAAATAAAGTAATTATCTGTTGTGTTTGAAATATCCGTATATAATTAAAAAGATAAGCACATACATGGATAAGAGTCGCTTTTTATTGTCCTGACAATTATTGTGCGTGAAAGACTTCATGAAATGAACGAATAGAGTATAAAGTGGTTATATTTGTGAATTTGGTAATTTGCTAGTTATTTAATGAACCAATTCGAGATGACTTTGTCGTGTGAAACCTACTGAACTTTACCTCGAATTGATTATTGAATATTTAGCAGTTCACATAATTATATACTGTAGTCTCTTAAGATTATTCTTCATATAGTTAAAACCCTTATTAATAGTTAATAATTTCTTGAAATTTTGCCAAAGGTTATACAAATTTTACAACGCATTGATCTTCTTAATAATTTCTATATAAGATTTTTTATTAAAACTTTTCTTTCAGTTACGGCCACACACAGTGAAAAGCACCGGAACCCGTCCGATCTCCGAAGTTAAGCCACTGATGGCCCAGTCAGTACTATGGTTGGGGACAACATGGGAATACTGGGTGCCGTAACTTTTTTTTTTTTTTTTTTTTTAGGAAACGGTAAACTTCTTTAATCTGAAAGCGGTAAAAAATTCGAAATATAGTTTAGCAAAAAGAAATTTATTATAGATTCAAAACAAGTCTAATGAGTTTTAATTCGTGTTCGTATTAACCGATGCCCGAGTTGAAAAGGTTAGCTAAAATACTGAATCTTAACAGTGTACAAAGATCAGTTTTTTAACGGATAACATATCTGTAAGATGCTAAAAGTACGTCAAATAAAATTGGCATAGAACTATCAATGCAATGCAATCATTTTGTAAGTAAGTGTACATAAAATTATACAGTCAGACCTCTCTAAATGCATAGCGTCGGGACCATAGTAAAAATTGAGCTAAACATGCATTTAGAGAGGTTATGCATTTAGAAAGGTAAAAATCTATAAGTGTTATATTAGTTGGGCCCAAAAAAAGGCATGCATTTAGAGAGGTTTTACATAGATATGCATTTAGAGAGGTTGTATTTAGGGAGGTCCGACTGTACTGATTAAATTTTTAAATAATGAATATGCTTTTAATAAGAAAATTGCTCTTATATAAAAGTGTTCAAAAAATGTTTTTAATTAGATGGGTTTAGTTAAAAAATTTTCACAGCTTTAATATTGTTATAAAAATTTATAAATTGTTGTTTTTTTTTAAAAAAAAAATAAAAAAATTTTAGAAATTTTACAAAGAAAATTTCTAAATCTATATGGACCGGTGCAGAAAGATTTGTACCTCAAAAAATTTCATAATTTTGACACTAAGAAAAAAATTTTTTTTCTTAATTAATTATTAAAAATTTTTTAGTACTAATAAAATAGGTTTTAATCTAACTTATTATATTATTTTTATTGTTTTAACTTTAATAATTAAGCATGTACAATTCACTGTATTTGAAAAAAAACAAAATTTTTTTTAAAAAAAAGATATTTTAAATAATTTCGCAACCAATATGCAGTTCTATGAGCTTGTACTATGCAAATACATTAATGTGCATATGATAAAGATATGGTTAAATTTGAGCAAAAATTGAATTACTGGTTGTAAAGAAATTAAGCTTTAAAGTAAGGTAATTTGATTTTTTTTATTAGATATGCGTATATATAAATTACTATAATAAATTATATAGTAAATATTTTTAAAAAAATTTACTATTAATAAATTTTTGAAATAATTTATACATCGCACATGCGATGTTGTCACACCTGCCACAAAATTAGGTGTAACATAAAATTAAAACAATTAAAATATCCTGTTTTTTTATTGGTTAGAGTTAGGATAAGGTATAGATTGTGTGTATAGGTGAAGGGGTTTTATAGTAAAATTTTGCAAGTAAGTTTTTTTGTTAGAATTCTAAGTCATCAGGAGAATTTTTAGGTGCAGATCTGCACAGATTTTAAAACCCGACAATAATCAAAATCTGCGAAGATCTGTGACCCACAATTATAGTTGAAGAAAAATTTTATATAAAATTTTATTTTTTTACTTATTATTATTATATAATATATTAAATTATTAAATATACAATATTTGCAAGTTTTCGCAATTTAATATAAAATTTTATTTTTTTTATTTATTATTATTATATTTTAAATATGACATATTTTATTATATATTATTATAAAAAAAGCCAAAAAAATAAATCCAAAAAAAAATAAAAAAATAAAACAAAAAAAATAAACTATTATATTTCTTATATTTGCTCATATTTGCTTATATTTGCTTATATTTGCTTATATTCGCTACTTCTTGCAAAGTGCCGGAAAGTTAGGTCATTTTCTTGCAAAGTTCCGAAAAAAGTAAGGAATAAATAAAATAAAATTAAAAAAATAAGTAAAAAAAAAACAAACAAAAAAACAAATCTGAAAAATAACAAAAAAACAAAAACAGAAAAAATAAACTATTATATTTCGCTTATATTCACTTATATTCGATTAAATTCGTTCATATTCGTGACTTCTTGCTAAGTGCCAGAGATGTTAGAATTGGTGTTCTTGTAAAGTGCCGGAAAAGTCAATCGTTTTCTTGCAAAGTTCTAAAAGAAGTAAAGAATAAATAAAA
>QKWP01000618.1:178965-195137 GCA_003550325.1 Gigaspora rosea
AAAAAACAAAAGGAAAATGAAAAAACAATGTAAAATTAATAGAAGATCTAAATTATAAACAAAAAAAATAAACAAAGATTTAATCTGATCTTGTAGTACAATCATCAAAAATCATTAAAACATTTCAAAAATATTAGTTAAATGCGTTCTTGATATGATCCAGGTTACAGATTGTCCTAAAATATTTCGAATATATTCGAAATATTAAAAATAAAAAAGAAAAAGGGAGAGAGGGATAAAAGGAAAAGAGGAGTAAAAGAGGGAGAATGTAAAAGGGAAAAAGGAGTAAAAGGGAGAGGGATAAATATCGTTCAAAATGGCCTTTTTTTTTTAAGTTTTTTTGCACATTTTGTGGAATATATTTTTATGATCCATGGCAGTTTATGGATCAATGGGCTTAAAAAAGTTTGAACTCTGTTTTTTTTTTATCTGGTGATCCGAGTTGAAATTTTTGTGACATGGTCAAAACACTATATAATCATTAAAAATCTGCTAATCATCATATATCATTTCAAATAATTACAATTATAATCGATTTATAGATATATAATAATTTAATATAAAAAATGATATATATTGATTATAGATATATCAATTTTTATCCAATTAATCGATATATAATAATATTTATAATTGATATAAAATGATTAAGTGCTATATATCGATCAATATTTATATATAAAATTTGCTGATGTTATAGTAATTTTATATATTTTTTTGTATAATTTTATATATAAAAAATTTGTATATGACATATTATATTACTGCTATTCGATGTTTTAAAAAATACTGATTTATTGTTAGTGCTTACAAAAATCAGTGTAGTAACCAAACTTGGGCACTCATTTGAAGCAGCCGGGTTTCATGTTATTCATTACTATTAGAATATATGTTATGTAGCTTCTATATAATTGTCTAATAAAGTTCAAACTAGTTACAAAGTTTAAAAAAAAAATTATCTTTGAAGTATAAATTTATATTTCTTACAATATTAGTTTTTTTAATATTTCTCTTTAAACTTTTTGAAATTTCGCCAAAAAGTAGAAAATTTAGCTTATTCCTTTTAAAAGATTAGCAGTATTTACTCCTTTTATTTTGAAAACATATTTACCATATTGAAATCAAGTTATAAGTAAACTTTAGATTTTTTTAAGATAAGGGTGCTAATATTTATTGTGACAGATCATAATGAAATCCAAATTAAAATGAAATAATAGTTTAAAATCTCGAAAACTAAATTTTTTGGAGTACATTTTTTAAGGTTAGGGGTTTAGGGTTAGGGTTAGTTTTAAAAAAAATTATAATTTAATAGGTTTTAGAAGGCTAGCAGGTTAAGTATAGAATGTAGATTTTATTTTAAATTATGATCTGTAACATTTATTACCTAATATTTTTTTACTATAGGCATACCTTTTCTATTCCCAAATAATATATTTAGTTAAATTTAATTAGCTAAAAATTTTCATATGAGGTAAAATTTGGCTTGGCCTCCTACTTTCTAAAATATTACCTAATAAATATCAGTACTCTAAACAATAAATGACAAGTAAGATATTTTGAAAAAGAATCTGTAATGAAATTTTTTTCTAGAATATTTAATTAGATATAGCTCATTATTTTCTTTATGTATATATAATATTAAAGTGAAGTGCTTTTTTGTACAGTATTATATAATTTTTATAATATAGCTTAGATATATTTTAGCTTGTTATTAGTAGTCAGGTTTGTTTTTTTTTTAGCTTAGCTTTAGTTATTACAAAATTTTCTTTGGTTTTTTTCAAATTTCAATTTTTTTATTGGTTTTTTTTTTTTTGGTTTTCATTTAGGTTTAGATATTTTTCTTCTATTATTTTATTCTTTTTATTCTCTTTTTTTTTTACTTTTTATTTTTGTATATTTGAACAAGAATATATGTATTCCAAACTTCAATGCTAGGAATTTAAAAAAAATTCTGGTTTAATACAGTTAGCTAACATCTAATTTCTTATAGAATTAGTGCAACAAGCATATCTTGGCATCTTTAAAGCAGCTAGATAGGGTCAGACTTTAAAATTTTGTTAACTTTGGGCAGTTATTTTAGAATTGAATCTTGTATTTATTTTACTTAAATCAATATAAAACAAAAGTACTAGCAAGCCTGTCAAAGAGTAAAAAATCTACATATTACACCTGATCCTAAATTTTAATTGGCAAATTGATCACTAATAATGATCATGGTAGCATATGCTCCGATTTTTGGAATTTATAAAAAAGCTTATTTTTTTAAAACTTTAAAGCTAAATAATTTTTGATCTACTAGTCCATTTTAAATGATTTTACTGCCAAACTGTTTGTCTCTTTAAGATGATTCCAATGAGCTAAAAATTATAAAAATCCAATTACAAGGTCATAAGAAAATGTGCTATCAAATAGGTGACGCACCTAAAATTGGTTTAATATAGATCAAACCAATTTCAGGAGTATTATCTATTTGACAGTGCATTTTCTCATAATCCTGTAATTGGATTTTTATGATTTTGGGCTTGTTGGAATTGTCCCAAAGAGATGAATATTTTGGTAGTAAAATTATTTAAAATGGACCAGCAGATCAAAATTATATAGCTTTAAAGTTTGCTTTTTTTATAAATTCCAAAAATCGGAGCATATGGTAATAAATAGCAAACTTTTTAATTCTATAACTATAAAAAATTAAAATAAAAAAATTTTTATTAAATTTGGTTAAGTAGTTGTTAAGTTATTTTAACTTAAACTTGAAAAAACTTTTATTTAGAAAAAATTTGATCCTTTTCTATTGATGTTCCTTTAACTAGTAAATAGCTAAGCAGTCTGTAAGATTTTTTGAAGGTTTTTTTGGGCTTTTAACATTTTATTTTTTATGGTTAATAGTTAACTCTAAAACCCTTTAATTAATACAATTTATAAAAATAGTACACAGACTTTATTAGCATTCTTAAATCAAAAAAAAAGGTATTAACAGATTCAAAATTTATAAACGTATTGAGTTATAGAACTAATATAAGTTTTATTATATAATAAAAAAAAACTATAATAGTAAATAACAAAATGATTTTATTATATATTTCAATCATTTTCATTCTTATATTATTTTTATAATGCTACAATATAAATCAAGCCTGAGTTTTTTTAACTGTTCTATTTGGCCCTTAATCTAAAAAATATTATAGCATTAGATAACTAGTTTGATAGCAAATTTTTGATAATATATATTTTTTAATAAAGGTATTTTAATACTATAAAAGTATAAAATAATGCCCATTTGTGCATTATTTTGAATATACCAATATAAAATATAAGTTAATTTTTTTTGAATTCAATATAGTCAATTTTCCACAAATGCTTGTTATTAGAAAAGTGTATTTATAGAATTTGCACTTATGAAATGTGCACTTATAAAATATTATATTAGGCAGATTAAATAATATGTATATTATTAGAAAGAAAATGCACTTATAAAAAAAAGTATATATAAAGTGCACTTATAAAGGATGCACTTAGGGGGAGTGCCATCTATCCTCTGATTTTTTAGATAAGTGGGAGTCATGAAAATATCAGGTCATATATAGTATATATATAATTAACCAATCTAATTTCTAATTGATAATAGTAATTGATTATTCGATTTTACCAATAATCGATTTTGATTGATTTTCGATTTGTATCGCATAAATGATAAATACTTGTTATTTAATGAATATCAGTGAATACGGTGTATCCTACAGAATAATAGTAAAATTATGTGGCTTTTGGCCATGTGGTTTACTATTATTCTGTGAAATACAACATGTTCACTGATATTCATAAAATAACTAGTTATTTCATGGGTATGACATAACAACATGTGCAACACATTATCAAATAAGCATTATTTTTTTATATTGATCTACTTTTAACTTTATTGATCTCTTTTTTTTAACGAAATAGACATAAGAAACTGCAACACTGCTCCAACCAAAGAAAGCCTGAAATTGCAACAATCTCATGTGTAGAGAACGCTGACAAGTGCACTTCAAGGTGGGTTTAATGATTTGACCCGGTTGGCCTATAATCGGGTAACCGACCCAAACTGAAAAAAATACGGTTAACCAGATTGAATAAAATGCTTAATCGGGTAATTTGGCATAATCGGTTGATAGCTGGTTAACTGATTACAAAAACGGTTGTACTGCATTAGAGGTGTTACCTGAATCAGCTGACCCATATGGGTTGACCCGACTCGATGGGTTATGTGAGTCACGAGTCAAAAATTGTGCCAACTCATAAAGGTATTTGTGGTTAAATGAATTTTTATTATTCTATTAATACTGTTATTTTAATGCATGGACTATTATTAGAACTATTATAAAAACTATTGTCAAAACTATTGTAAGAACTATCATAAAGATTGAAAAACTATCGCAAGGAGCATTATATCTTTTAAACCACTATCTAGTATTAGTATACATGGGTGTCTAAAATATGGATAATTTACGGCAGATAGCATGGCGAAATGTTTTTAATATTTTCACCATGGTGTTTCAAAATGCTATACAGTGAAATTAATTTTGTCAGATGAAATTAATTTCACCTGTTGAACTTTCAAAATTATTTTTGCTAGTAAAAATTATTTCATTTAACGAAATTATTTTCACCTAATGAAATTCTGAAATTATTTTTGTTTGCAGACATTATTTTTGTTTTTAATTGTTATTGACAGTTGTATTATTATAAATAAGCTTATACAACAAAAATAAAGGCTGCTCTAAAGAAGGCATAGAAGATTTGGTCCGAGAACCAAAAATCCTACTGCTACTAGAATCCCTGTAACTTATAGTTCGATAGTCTATTTTATATAATATTTTACTTTATTACTATGAAATCAATAATTATTTATATATTACAAATAATCTTAGAGCTTTACCACTACGATTTAAATCTCAAGGCAATATGACTATTTAAAGTATTGGGAAGATCTATAATTAATGATGAATAATTTACATGACTAATGAATACTAGAGGCATCTTATTATCATTGATCAATGTGCATTTTAGGTCCTGAGTCATATGGCTTGGATCTTTTTTTTTTGCTAAAGCTGAGTCAAGTTACCCCTTTACAATGATAACTAAATTTTGTATCGGTAATGATAACAATTAGAATTATATAGTAAAAACAAATTAATTTTTGGCTTTGGCAAAGATCTGTTTTGAGAGGTTCAACAGTAATTCTGCAATAATGTTTTCAAATCTGTAATCTCTTAATACCAATACAAAATATGAGGTTTTGAGAGGTTCAACAGTAATAAATAGATTTTTAATATTTAAATGTAAAAGTGGCAGTAAAAAACCTTGCTAACATTTATTTAATACAATATAAAAATTAGTTTAAATATATATTTAATATCTGTTATTTGAAAATATTTTAAAAGTTGTAACAAAAAATCTCACTAATATTTATTTAATGTTATTCGAAAATATTTTGGAATGGCAAAAATATTTTAGATATCCTAAAATATATTCGGCACGCTAGAATAATTTTTACTGCCTAAATTATTTTTGACATCCTAAATTATTTACGATTTAGTCTGCCTAAAATAATTTAGCCATTTAAATTTACATCAAAGGCAAAATAATTTAGACACCCATGTATAGGTATTAGAAAGCTATCACGAATTCTATGACCTTTATCTGTAGAATTCAGCACTACCAAGATTAACCTTAAGTGATACAGCAAATAGTTTACTAATAAATTTTTTACTACATGAAATTATTGTACCCAGGTATCTTACACGGTAAATTATTTGGTAATGTTTTTTTAAAAAATTTATTAAATTTTTTTTAGCAATCAAAATTTTGAATTTATTATTAGGTGGGGGTAGAAGGGTAGTTACTTAGTAGACTCTAATCATCTAATAAATGGCGCTCCCCTTATAGAAGGTCAACTATATATTATTTTTTCAACAATGATTATATACTACTATGTGTTAATTTAGAAATTCGAGACCATGTAAGCTATTTTTGAAGAATTTGATTTCAAAATAATGGCCACTAGTATTATTTCACGCTTATACAGTATATTGCAAAGTTTTATTGTATAGTATCATTACCAGGTATCAAATAATATACAAATATCTTGTTATATCTAAACTAGTCTAATTTATTTATTTGAATTTTTACTTTTATTTTTTATCTTTAATTGTATCTATACAATTTAATAGCAAATCCAAGTTAGGTTTCTATTGAATTGCTACCAACAGATTGCAAATACTACTCAAATGCACTTTTTCATTCTTAGCAACTTCTAGAACATTTTTATAAAAAAAGATAAATATAATTTATTTTCTTTAACAAATTTCAAATTTCATTCGAGTTTTTTTATTATTACTGTATTTATACTATATAGATAGTAGAATCCAAACCAGATTTGTTTAATGATTTGCCAAATTTAGCAAATTTAAAATGCTTTATCATTTTGGTTGTGCTTATTGATTATTACTATATTTGTGTGTAATAACGGGCCATAGCATTAATTCAGATTTTGACTTTTCAAAAAATTTAGCTATTTTGCTCAAAATAGTATCTATGCATGTCCTGAATAATGTGCACCCTTTTTATTTAATTTAATAATTTAAAAATGTAATAAAAGATTCAAAATACAAGCTAAATTCAACTAAATTATAATATAAATAAAAGGTTATTTTTGCTAGGAACATAATATGGAGCACGTAGAGTATGATTTACATTTGTGTTTTGTATTTGTCTACAAACGCTTAATTCTAATTGGATATAGAAATCAAATGATGCTATAACTATATCAGTGAAGTTGCAGATTTTGATTTGCTACATTTTTAATTAACTAGTTATAGCTAGTTATGACTGAGTTTCAAATGCACAACCCAATAATCCAAGTTTTACCTACAACTCTACTAACAATACAAAAAGTAATGCTTTTTTTATTGATATTTGAACTACTGTTGCTAATTTGGTATTATCATAGCGCCTATATGGCTTATTTGAATACTGGCAGAATTTCAAAAAAAATTATATTTTGATTTAAAATAAGGTACATGCATGTTTCAAAATAGCATGCAGAAACCCAAAATAATGCACTGAGGGGCATTATTATATGCAAATATAGTATACAATTTTGATAGCAAAATCTAAATATGGTTGTTCATTTGAATTTGTTATATTTGATCTTGGTAGTAGAATCAAAAATCTGAACTTAGTTGTCATATTTAGATTTTAAATACCTGTTAAACACTTTTTTTTTATTATTATTTGTATCTATGCCTTTGTTATATATTAAATAACCTATCTGAATTGCTACCTTTAGCAGGCTACAAATACTAGACAATACTTTTGGCCATGACTCAAAATACAGAAACAAAAAGGTTTCAATAAGACCTTTATAATTATTTAAAATCAAATTTTAAAAAACTTGAACAAATAAATAAAATGCAAATAGTTTTTTTTTTAATTTTTGATTGATTTATACAAATTTTGTAATAATTATAGATTTTGGGTGATCTAGTTATTTTGACCAGTGGTATAGTTTTTTCTATTTAAAATTGGAACATTTTACTAGGACCCCGAAGGACTCTAATATAACTTAGAGGTTACTAAAAAAGGAAATTTTGCATCTAAATTCATCAAACATTGCATTTTTATATAGTGAATTTTTTAAATTTTGGCCTATTTTATACACCTATTTGGCTAATATTATACAAACTCAGATCTAAGTTGTATCAGAGTCCTTCGGGGTCCTATTTTACTAATGCTATATTTTAAGATCTTTCACTATTACTATAAAAGTTACTATTCTTTTTAATAGTAAAAGCTCTAAAAAAGTATTAATTAATGTTGTAAGAAAATTTGTGCCACCCTATTGGTTATAAAAGGGAAATCAATATTCAATTTACTATACTAATCTGTACAATTCTGTTGTTGCTAAAGAGGTTTGTTTAGATAATACTATATATATTATAGTTATTTCTATACCAGCTTTGTTGTTATAGAATTGTTTTAGATTTTTTAAAAAAACTTTATATTTACAAAAAGATTTTTTTTATTAATTAAATTGTGTCAAATTTACTTAGTATATATTGATCATTTTATCTAATTGACTAGTGGATCACCAATTAAATAATTAAAAAAAATATAAATTAGAAATATATTTATAGTAATTATACAAGCAAATGTCTACAAATTTTTACAAATTAAAAAATATATTTATTAAAAGGACAAAAGAGTATTTATTTATTAAAGATATATTTTTATTTATTTTGGTACAATATTCAAAAGATAAAACTATTTCTAAATATTGGAAAGAAAAGAAAAAGGAATTTATGTCTATTTTACAAAAGGGTAGAAAACTAGAGTTTATAAGGTAGGTATGCCTAATTCGATGCGGTTAATATTGCCAATAGTAAACTTTTAAAAATTTATTAAAATAAATATCCAAATTTTTACTAAATACGTTACGTTATATTTCAAAATAGGTTTTATTTAAAAAAAAAATTCTAACCCAAAAAGGTAGAACCTTATTCTATTTAAGAAATCCATCTAAAAATCTCGATCATCAAGAGATCATCCTAAATTAGTG
Source organism: Gigaspora rosea (assembly GCA_003550325.1). Classification (NCBI taxonomy): domain Eukaryota; kingdom Fungi; phylum Glomeromycota; class Glomeromycetes; order Diversisporales; family Gigasporaceae; genus Gigaspora; species Gigaspora rosea. Next base: position 187,565 of record QKWP01000618.1, read on the forward strand.
CACCGGTACTACTTAAAATTTTTTTTTATTTAGATCGTTTAGCGCCTTTAAGACATTGCTTTTCCTCTTTCATACTTTACTTTCAATTCTTTTTTGTCTTTGCACATATTGTTTTTGCACTTTTTCTGCTTCACAAGCTATTTTTTTTTGGGTAGCAACTTCTTTTTTATGTTGCTTTTCTTGGATCTTTTTTTCTGCCTCTTCCTCTACTTCTCTTAACTGATATAAGGATTCTTCATTCGTGAGAAGCTGAGAAAAAGGCATAGTTTTTCTTCTTTTTCTTATATCGGCTGCGATTCACTTTGCTCTACATCAACTTCAAGATCTTTGGAAATATTACGCACGAGATACTTAAGTATTAGATGCAAAGGGCTGGTACCAGAATTTTTTAAGGTATCAAGTTCTTCTTGTAAGTGCTCAACTTTTTTATTCAGGATTTCTATTTCAGGCATTAACTCTTTTTTTGTAGGGATTTTTTTATTAAAGCGTAGATGACTTGGAGCTGACTTTGAAGATGAAGATAAAGTAGTTGAAGATGAAAAAGTCAAAGTTGAAGAAGTTGAAGGCAAAGAAGACAAAGACGAAAACGAAAATGATAAAGACGAAAAAGATGGTAGAGACAAAGAAGATGGTGGAGACAAAGAAGATAATGGGGATGATTGTAGAATATCAATTCTCTCCGTAGTTAATGAAGGTTCAAGAAGAATTGGGCTAATAGCATTGTGATTGAACAGCCATATACCTCTAGATCTAAAGGCATTACATATAGCGGTAGGTGTGTAGGTTCTAATATAGGCTGACCCTAAAACTTCTGCGAATGTATACTTGGTTACAATCTTTCCATTATTTTTAATTCTAAACTTTTCACACTCATTATTATAAAACTTTTTTAGTGCGGCAAACGGCAATTCAGCTGGCTGTAGAACATGAGTAGTATGAGAAAGGAGCGTATAAAGAAGTATGTCGTTTCTATAACAAAAGTCAACACTAATATAGTTGACATGGCTCTTATGGCCATCCATAATTAGTAAAACAGGGCGTACAGGCGAAATAGAGCTAACAAAATGCTCAACATATTTTTGAAACAGGCACTCTTGCATGTATCCCGTTTTAGTAAATCCCATAACAGAGCCAGCAGGGCGTCATTTAAAAGACCTGGGATCATTCGTTTACCTTTAAAGATAATCAATGGTGGAATGTATGTCCCAGCAGCTAAGATAGTTGGACATACGGAAATATGTTCATGGGAGTTGCCCAATGAAACCTTATACACTTGACGTGCTTCTTTCTTGGCTAAAACTTTTTGAAGACTGGGTTCGATTACGAATCCCGTCTCATCCTAAAAAAAAAAAATTAATAAAAAAAAAACGAATCGAATCAAAATAAAAAAAAATTAAAAAAAAAAAATTAAAAAAGAATTTAATATTTTTGCGCATGTGCGTGTAATGCACCTTATATAATTTTGTATAACGTGAAATCAAAACAACCAAAATAAACCGTTTTTTTGTTAGTTAGGGTTAGGGTGAGGTTAGAATAGTGTGTAGGCGAGAAAGGGGTTTTATAGTAAAATTTTGCAAGGAATTTTTTTTGTTAGAGCACGAAGAGTGGTTTCATAAGCAAAATTATGAACCACAGGCGATTTTTTAAAAGATCGCTATTTTTTCTCAATTTTACGTTACTCCTGATCATACGATCTGATTAGTTTATCAGATGGGTACGTTACAACGCATATGCGCTAAATTACATAAATCTTTAAAAAAATTGATTCAAAATATCGATTAAAAAAAAAAATCGCTTCATAAATCACTTCAAAAATCGCTTCAAAAATCGCTTAAAAAAAATCGATTCAAAAAAAAAAAATCGATTAAAAAAAAAACTGCACCATGTTTCAAATTCGATCAGGAGTAAGTAAATACTTCTTAATAATTTTTTCGAGCTTGGCAAAATGATCACTAACAATAATAGGGTTGGCTTTTTGTGCGCGAGCTTCATTTAGAGCTTGTAGAACACGGAATGAAAGCTCTGGATGGTCATTCTTAAAGCGCTGCCACCATTTTTGGCTCGGACCATTTTCATTAAAAGGATTGGGTCGTTTCCTCTTATAAAGAATATCCATCACACACTGGCTTATACCAGACTTTGTTAACCCAAAGCCAAGCTTTTGCATATTAAGACAGTAACCAACAAGCTGTTCTTCTTCATGGCTTGTTAGAACTTTAGCTCGACCTGGAGGAGTGAGAAGGCCATCATTTTTGATAGCACATCTAAGTGAAGTTTCTGAGACATCATAATCACGTGCAATGTTTTTGATACTTGGGTTTTTGAATTATTTGACGAATCTTTAATTGCCTTAAGGGCATTAGTAATAGCATCACGTCGAGTTGTATAATCGTTATACTTTGTCATAGTTTGCTTTAAAAATTTAGGAACAATAAACTAATACAATTTTCTTCATTGCGCAATAGTATAGTCTTTATTAATATTGTAGTGTTTTGCAACTTATTTTTTATTTATTTTTTTTTTTATACTTTGGCTGCCTTGCCGTGATCTTTATTAATTATTTTCATATTACATTGTATACATGAAATGAGGATACAACTAGCCACACGTGCATTTTTTGGTGCCTAATTTAAATAGTCCGCCCGAAGGTTCTATACTAGTTGCCATACCTACAACCCAACTACGGAAGTTGTCTATTTAAACCCTCTGGTCTCCGTATATGCCGCATTACTACTTCTTAACAGACCCGACTCACTCCATTACCTTTTAGGATAATCAAGTGCAACCAGCCGCACTAGCCTCACCCAGGACAAACCTAGGTTCGTCTAGACCAGTCCAACAACTGGTTTGTATACCATGAACAACCACGTCCCATTTCATAGTCATTCCTGGATTTTCAGTACCGACGCATCTGCATTATACCGACACTCGCAGTCCGGTTTCACTCCGAACCGCTAAGCACATCCCTTGCCCTTATAAGGTTCATTCAGGTCCCAGCACTGATCTTATTTATGGTAGCACTGTCAAAGATCCTACTCTACCTCTTTATTCGGGACTTTTCAAATGGGTTTCTGTTTTTCCGGTTCCTTGGATTCTTCAGTGTAACAATAACACCATTGCGCCCGAGAGCTCCCATTCAAGATGGTGGAACCAAGGTTACAGGTTTCTCACCCAACCGATCTGATCTACAGTTACATAACACAGGCCTAATTTTCATTATCGTCGTCAGTGGGATTTGAACTTTCAACCTGCCACTTGGGGGGTGACAACCTGGCCACTTCTCTAAGTCGCCACACCCGTTTTGCAACTTATTACAAGAATATTTAAAGATCGTTTAATTGATTATGCGATTTTTTAAATTGAATAGACTAAATTTTTTTAAATTACACGATTTTTAAATTGAATAGATTAATTTTTTTTAAATTACGTGATTTTTTATTTTGCTTTACAGTATATTAGTCAAGCCTTATAATTTTATACATGTCATGTTTTGTTTAAAAGAGTGAAAATAAGATGTGTGAGATTTAGAATCGCGACTATAAATTATTTTGGAAAAGTGACCCAGATCGGATTTGCAGGGGCACTTAAAATACATTAAAGTAATAAATATCTTAAGTTTAACGCGATTATATTTATGTAAAGTTATCAAATATCGAGCTTACTAATGGAATAACTTTACACAATGCAAAAAACATCGATTTATTGGCAAAAAATTTTGACTTTTACCGTATCGTCCTTTCTTGTTTAAATTTAAAATAAAGAGAATTTATCTAATATAACGATTTCTCAGGATCTATCGATCGAAATCACATGATTTTGGTACCATTTGATTCGTCTCGATGAGATGAATCGAATGGTACTGAAATTATGTAATTTCAATCAGTAGATCCCAAGATATCTTAAATGCACCGAATTAGGTACCGTACCGAATTAGGCATATCCACCTTATATCTTTTAGACTAATTTTACCCTAGATGATATTATCTATATTAGGTAAAATTATTAGTATTTATAGTAGTAATGATCACTAATAGTTATACAATATTAGATCTATATATAAATATTTTTTTTTGTACTTGTATTTAGTTATTTTGGCTAGTACTAAATTTTGGTATTCCTTTTTTTTAGTTCTTTAAATAACTGTTTTAGTACTTTTCACTATTGGTGTATGTCTTTAATATTACTAGTCAGTACTTCAACTATTTTAGTATATTTTTCTTTACCAATAACTTTTAGATTTTTTTCTTCTATTTTATTTGCTCTTGGTACTAATTTTGTATTTCTTTTTTTAAGTTTTCAATAAATAGCTTTAGTCTTTTTGTTATTAGTATACATCACTAATATTACTAGTTGATATAGTTGATATTTTATAGTTCACGATAGCTAAAGACTAAAACACGTGACTTGTCCCATTTTAAAAAATTTTATATTGAAATTTACTATCTTTTTGATTTCTTGTATTTTGATTGGTCAAAATATTTTTTTCAAAAAATTTTTTTAATTAAAATAACAAATTAGCCAATAGCAAGAGGCCAAAACATGTGACTTGTTCCATTTTCATTAATTTTTTGACGCATTATATAAAAATTAAGTATCTTTAAATCAAAAACATATAATAATTATTTTAAAAATAAAGCTGCTAAGTTGTAGCAAATTAACTTGGCTACAATTTAGCAGCTTTCTTTTTTCATATCTTTTATGTATCAAGAGCTATTAATTTTTGAAATTATTTTAGTCTTTAGGTATTGTGCACTGTAGCTATTTCATGCATTTTTTGTTACTAGTGATTTTCAAAAATTTTTGTTTTTCTTTTTTGTTTACTCTTGGTACTAATTTTTGCAATTTTTTTTTAAGATTTTAAACTAACGTTTTAGCACTTTTTGTCATTAGTGTATATTGCTGATATTACTAGTTGGTACTTCTTCTATTTTAGCATAGTTTTATCACTGACAATTTTCAAGTTTTAGTTCTTTTTTTTTATTGCTCTTGGTACTAACTTTTGTGTTTTCTCTTTTTTAGGTTCTTTAATCAATAGTTTTAGCATTGATATATGTCGCTAGTATCGCTAGTCAGTATTTCACCCATTTAGATATGTTTTTTATTACTAGTGCTTTTTAGTTCTTTTTTTTCTTGTTTGCTCTTGGCACTAATTTTTGTATTTTCTCTTTTTTAGATTCTTTAATAGCAGTTCTGGTACTTATATCACTAGTGTTATTAGTTAGTGTTTATCTATTTTAGTGTATTTTTGTTGTTGGCATTTTTAGTTAAGTGCTTTTTTTGTTTTTTTTTTGATCTAATTTGTCATATGTAACTAATGTTTTGTCATCATTTTAATGTGCTAATGTTTTTAGTATGTTTTTGGTATGTCATATTGGTAGTACTGATGTCTTTGTTGTGCTGTTTTTGGCATTTGTTCATTATTTTAGTACTCTTGTGTATTTTACTATGCTATGTTTGTTTTTTGAGCTTGGTTATAAGTATTCATATTGTTATAGTTGAGATTTAGCTAAGGTTAGAGTTAGAATTAAGATCAATAATAGGTTGAATTAAATATTAGAAAATAGGAGTAAAGTGAAAGCAACAGCCATAGTGAACAACTTTAGAGTAAGCGAAGCAAACCCTGAAGTATTGCTAAGCATAAGCAAAGCAATACAAACTGTATCAAGTATAGAAATATAGTGTATATGATGTGTTGGTGCATTTTACCTTAAATAAAATGGTTTGAGTTAGTCATATTTAAAAAAAAATTATTTAGTAAATAATAATATGATTAAAACATTGATTGATATATTATTATTCATCAATCATATGATAGTAGTGATCATTGACACTGGGCTTCCGAGCTGGCTCCTGACCTGCTCCTGACCCAATTTCCAAACTAGGTGATATCACTTACCTAGGTTAAAAGTTAGCAACATCAATATTTTAAATTGTTAAATAATTTTTCAAAAAAAAAGGTCAATCAAAATTATAAAGAAGTTAAATTGATTCTAAATATCCAAGATTCTATTCCGATGTACAACAGTAACAATAAAAAGTTAATTACAAATTAGTGATTTTATTATATGATATCAAATAATTTTGATCAAAGATAAATAACTGTAAGCAATCCGATTCTGCTCACTTCGTAGATAATCAATCACTCCAGCTCATTTCATTAAGTTTTTATTTTATTATAAACCTTAATTTCTGTGAAATGAGAATAGATTTTCTATATAAGGCGTCTGGATGATTGATTATCTATGAAATAAGCAGAATCGGATTACTCAAAATTATTTGATATAATAAAATCACTAATTTGTAATTAACTTATTTCTTTATTTATTATTTTTTTTATTCAAAATAAAAAAATAAAAATAATTTACATTTACTGATTTTTATGCTATACCCCATATTCTATATCCCGAATCTAACTACCGTGTTATTAACTATTGTACTACTAATCCCGAATCTAACTACCATGTTACTACGAATCTAATTACCATGCTACTAACTCCGAATCTAACTATCATACTACTAATCCCGAATATAACTACCAAATCTAACTACCATACTACTAATTTTCTAACTACCATGTTCTTAACCCCGAATCTAACTACAATGCTACTAATCTCGAATCTAACTACATACTACTAATCCCGGATCTACCATGCTACTGTACTATGTCCAAAAAATCCATCTACCGTTCTACTTTATCCTGAATCTAACTACTATGCTACTTGTCCCGAACCTAACTATCGTGCCGTTTGCCCTGAATCTAAATACACTGCCACTTGTCCCGAATCTAAAAAAAAAAAAAGATGAGAGATAGGTACTTCCCGTCTCATTTCAATCAGGCCCGGTTAGCAATTCCAAACTTCTCAATACAAGAGAAGTGTTGGTTCTTGTGAAATAGAACTAAAAGACTGGTCATTTAAATCAGGTCCTGGTGTGAGATCCCAAACCCCACAATGCAAGATTTAAAAAAAGAAAAACGTTAGCACTTGCAAAATAGAACTAAAAAAAAATATGAGAAAAATATGAGACTGGCACTTCCCGTCTCATTTCAATCAGGCCCGTTAGAGATCCAAAACTTTTCAATACAAGATCTACTATGCCACTTGTCTCGAACCTTTACTACCGTCTGAATCTACATACACTGCCACTTGTCCTGAATCTAAAAAAAAAAATACAAGAGACAAGTACTTCCCGTCTCATTTCAATCTGGCCCGGTTAGAGATCCCAATACAAGATCTACTATATCATTTGTCCCGAACCTAACTACCGTGCTGTTTGTCCTGAATCTAAATACACTGCCGCTTGTCCAAACAAAAAAAAAATACAAGAGATAGGCACTTCCCAAACTTCTCAATACAAGAAAAGTGGTAGTTCTTGTGAAATAGAACTAAAAGACTGGTATTTCCCGTTTCATTTCAATTAGGTCCCGGTTAGAGATCCCAAAATTCAATACGAGGCCTAAAAAAAGAGAAGCATTAATTTTTGTGAGTAGATCTAAAAAACCCCCCTTACAAGATTGGTTTCACTTCCCGTCATAATTAATCAAGGCCACAAAGTTAGAAGAAAAAAAAACCAG
>QKWP01000618.1:198146-208897 GCA_003550325.1 Gigaspora rosea
TTTTTTAAATCCTGCATTGTGAATTTAGGATCTCTAACCAAGACCTGATTGAAATGAGACAGGAAGTACCAGTCCTTTAGTTCTATTTCACAAGAACCAACACTTCTCTTGTATTGAGAAATTTGGAATCGTTAACTGGGCCTGATTGAAATGAGACGGGAAGTACCTGTCCCTCATCTTTTTTTTTAGATTCGGGACAAGTGGCAGTGTATTTAGATACAGGACAAACGGCACGATAGTTAGGTTCGGGACAAGTAGCATAGTAGCTAGATTCAGGATAAAGTAGAACGGTAGCTGCATAGTGCAGTAGCATGGTGCAGTTAGATTTGGGATTAGTAGTATGGTAGTTAGATTCGGGGTTAGTAACATGGTAGTTAGAAAATTAGTAGTACGGTGGTTAGATTCGGGATTAGTAGCATGATAGTTAGATTCGGGGTTAGTAGCATGGTAATTAGATTCGTAATAACATGGTAGTTAGATTCGGGATTAGTAGTACAATAGTTAAAACACGGTAGATCAGGGACGGGAAATAATATCGATTTGCATCGATCATATATAAAACGATATTTTGGGGTCAAATCGATATTTTTGAAATTTTTAATGCAATGTTTTGGGCAAAATTAAGTATAATTTAGGCCGGGCAATATAAATTTGGCAACCTAAGTTATCAGAAAGTTTCAGCCAGGCGGGAATGAAGCCTTTTGTTATTGTTAGGGCTGTTAATGGAGTACTCCAAAAATATAACGGATAATAAACCATATAAACCACTCCAGTTTAAAACTGGAGTGGTTTATATGTTCTATTATAGTTTGGAGTACTCCCAGTTATTGATCACGTTATCCGAATTGTGTTGTCATTGGTTGATTAGTGTAAATCGATGTTTTTGATGCGCCATGATGGTTGGTCGGTGTAAATCGATATTTTTGCAAAACTAAATCGATATTATTTCCCGTCCCTGATGACGATATTTACATGATCATTTATGGTCAGGTGCAGGGGCGATGTTACCATTGGTCGAATGCAAATCTCATTTTTTATTTGTAATTCACTGATCGTTTAGTAATCATCGAACAATTGCTTCGCAATTGTAATTTTTGTAATATTAAAAATTTTTTAAACATTACTTTTCACCTTTTAATACTAACGTTTGGCAATTCACTTGAATTTAGCAACTCTTTACGATCGATTAAAATATTTTGAGAGTTTTTTCAACTCTTCGAATTCTTAATAAAATACAATATGTAATAAATATTGCATAATAACAATCATACCGTATTTAAATAATTTGGTTTATCAAATATTAAAGTATCTATTATACTGTTAATTAAATAAACAGGCTTAATTTTAGACCATTCATATTTATATTTTCAGTTAAAGCTTGGCAAAAAGTCATAATACGGTCACCTTTTATATAAAACCAATAGTCATTATAATAAGCCTTTAAGTTGATTATAGAAAGTTTGTGTACTCAAGTAATATCAAAAAAAAATAAGAAATTTTTACTTGAACAGTTAGTACACACATAACGATAAATATTTAAGCATTATTGATTTATTTATTTGGGAATATTATTATAGTGCGGCACTACCCTTGTATAATTGGTTTATTAAATCAGATATGTTTATTAAATAAAATATACAAAATAGACTCGACATTGATAATATAGTGCCATGATGCTACCCTGATATAATTAATTAAATAAACTTCTATAAAAAGTTTATATGCTTAACCCTTGATTTTCTTGCTTACACCCGATTTTTTTGTTTACACCCGATTTTTGTCATACTACTCTATTTACACTTGACTTTATTCAATCTGTTTACACCAATTCGTTTTGTTACTTTGCTTGTAGTTGGTTTTTCACCATATTATCATTTTTCTTTTTTTTTCATTATACTTGATTTTTCATCGCGATACCCTATTTGCCTTTTATATGATCGACCTTTGCTTGATTTGCCTTGCATTTGGTTTTCTGTTGCGCTGTCTATTACTTTAATTTTTGCCTTACTAAACGATGGATGAATTCGATGAAATTACTATAAGTAGTGATGCACTATAGCATCATACAACAATATCCTGGGCGATTTTGTTAACATTTTATACAATTACCAAAACAAATTTGTTGTTAGTGATATTTTGTATAACACTAATCAAACTAGGTATGAAAATGATGATACGATGAATTATGAAGATACTCAGCATAAAAATGTGATCGAAGATGACAGATTTCAATTGATAAATGAAGATTCTCAAAATGAAGAATTGCGAATAAATATAGTATTCCGTAGCTGGGACCATGCAATGAACGAAATTGAAAAGTATGGGAAGAGACAAGGATTTAAGATGCATTGCTACTGTATTGAAAAAATAATGGCTGTATCCGGAGACGTACGTTGGTTTGTGAACATTATGGAAAGCCTGAGTCCACAAAAAGCATGAACCAGAAGAAGGAAACTACTTCTAAATGCGTTGGGCGTACTTGGCAGATAAATCTCTTATGCTCTGAGAAAAACAACCCTAATAAAATCATATACATTCCAAAGTTAGTTGACGAACATAAGAATCACGATCTTGACCACGGGTGTTTTGATTTTCAGGAAAATTTGGAGTTTACCATGGATATGGTTAATGATGTTGAATTTTATATAACAAAGATGAATTGTAGCTCCCAACAAATACGCAAATCTCTGGAAAAAAAGTATTCACTAAAAGTTTACATGCCTGTACTGCATTGAGTAATTAAATGATTTTGTTCAAAACCAACCGATCAAGCAAATGATGCTAGCTTTCTGTACGAAGAATTGTTGAAGAAAAAAGAAACTAATCCTCAATGGTATGTTAAAGTGTACTGGGACCCTCACAGTAAATGTCTTCGCCAATTATTTTATATATCTCCTGATCAAATTGAACGATGGTTGAAGTTTGGAAATGTTATTTTAAATGATAATACTGCTGCTACAAATCATTATGAAATGGCGCTTTCACTTTTTTTGGTAATTTATCTTCCTGTTTGGTGGCTCAGGCTCTAACTGATGATGAAACAAAGGAAGTACACGCCTAGATATTGCAACAAATTAAAAAAGCAACCTTTGACGCCACTCCTCATGTTATCTTCACTGATGCTAACCCCACTTTAATTGCAGCAATACAGGATGAATTTCCAACAACACATGCACTTAATTGTATGTTTCATATTGCACAAAATCTTCCCCTTAATTTAAAAAGTACTTTCAGAGATTGTTATGATGAGTTCATCAAGGATTTCTTCGAAGTACAATGAAGTAGCTTTATAACAATCTTCGAATACTAGTGGAAATGCCTACTTGAAAAGTATAACAATGAGAATATAATTGGTTACTTACAACAGGTACTTTATACTAACAAAGAATTATGGGCAAAAGCGTTTGTACTTAAATTGTTTACAGCAGGAATGTCTTCAACTTCTCGAGTTAAAAGCTATAATGCAAAAATCAAAAGATTAATATTCAACTCCAATACGACATTGTTAGAGTTAGCAGAAAAATTATCAGTATGCATTCTCGAAGAGGATAAAAAGACAGAATATGTTTTATTCCGTACCTTGATTCCCAAGACTGTTTTGACTTCAACAGCTAATACGATTATACCGAATGTCTGTAAGATGTTGCGTAAATATCTTACTGCTGAATTGCTAAAGATCCAAGAAGATCAAATAAAACAAGCGCTTCAATACCATAGTGTAAAAATGGAAAAAAATGTGCTACAAAGATTTGTCACAGTAAATAAAGATCTGTTCTTTAAAAAATTTCTCAAAGTACTATTAACAGTATCACTATTACTACTGTACTATGTAGATTGATCTTAACTTATTTGGTAAAATCCAAATTTTACTGATATCACGACCAAGTCAATGCTCGAACTTGTTGACAAGGATAAGATTGTAGAGATGTGAGGAATTCGGCATATAATGTCAAATGAAATAAGGTATTTTGTATTGCTTTCAGATGATGGGACTCATTTATGTTCTTGTTTTGATCACTGCAATCGTGGAATCATTTGCTAGCATTTTTTTCAAATCATGCTATATACACGAGCTGCAACATTCCATATTCAACTAATACAATCACGATAGTATAACGATAATGTAACTAGTAATTCTACAGAAGACCCATTTTTGGTTGCACAAAAATTTAAAATAGAACAGTCAATAGCGATGGGTTGGAATGGTCCAGTTCCTTATCTTAATACACTAGTTAAAGAAGTACGTGATGTTAACCACAAAGTAATTGATAAATAAAAGCTATATGGAGAGGCTTGGGGCAAAGCAAGAGCAGTATTAATGGTAGCAGTTCGGAGAAATGATTACAAATTTATCACTATTCTTGATAAATATATAAATGATAATGATTATCAAGAACCATTATTTGATAGTGATATAGATTCAAGCGATTCAAGTAGTGATGAAATCGATAATGGGAGGTTGAATCCAAATGAATTGATAAATCCTCATAAGCGTAAAGGAAAAGGCTAACCAAAGGGAACTGATAGAATAAAACGTGCAGGTGAGCCATCAAAAAATACAAAACGCAAATTACATTGTAAGATTTGTGAAGGTGCTAGATATAATCGGATAACCTGTTCTCAAAGACAAAAATAGTTTATTCGTTGTACTAGTTGTATACAAGAAGTATAAATATAGCTAATTTGTTCAATAAGAATTATTGTTATCTACTATATACATATATAGTTATGTAAAGTGATTTTTTTCAGTTAATAGGTTTCTTTTTAAAGTTAATACTGGTTATGTTATATATAAACTAATGATATATAAAAGTCAAATCCTGTGACCCCGTAATCTGTTGATTCTTGTGACTTCGTAACATTCAACCCATATTGTTAAACTCCAACCGCATCCAGCTGCTGTCAAAATCTAAATTGAGTCTAATCAGAGTAGAAACAGACTTAACCCTATGATATTGTGAACAAAGTTCACAATTGGAATTGAAGAATCTAGACTACGCCTACCAAAAAAGCTACTAATTAGAAGAAGTACTTAATATAACTAGCAACAATAAAGAAAACCAAACTGAAGTTACTTATCTAGAAGCGCCGGACCAAGTCTCAATTAAAGCCTTACTATATATTATTAGAGTTGAGTTAGAGTTGTTAGGGGAGCGCCAGAAATCACCTGATTTCTATTTACTATAGAGCCTACCCCTCCTCACTACCTGACTGGTTTAATAGCCAATCAAATTTCGCATATATTAAATTATTGCCTAGAGCGAAGCGACAGACTCATACTTTTATGCCCTTTGATGGCCGAAATTACGTTTTTGATGCATTATAATTAAAAATATCAAAAACGTAATTGTGGCATTTTCCGGATGTAATGCCGCGTACCTATATTTGCACATTTAGTGCAACAACAACACAGATTTTACGTGTTTGTGTCATGGACTAATTCAAATCAATTACCCGGATAACTAATTTATACATGTTGTAATTGTAGTATACGTTTTTTTGTTTCTCTTTGTGATTTTTTTTTAAAATTTTTTTTAACTCTTAATTTTTTTTTAACTGTTAATTTAATCTTCGCTTAAATTATTTTTTTTATATAACTTCTAAGCCTTTGCTCAAATTACTTTACTAAACCTTTACTCATATTACTTACTAAACCTTCACTCAAGTATGTTTGTTTTAAATTTTTTAAAAGAGTCGACATTTTTTTCAAGTGAAGATCATGAACTACATACATACATGCGTACATGTACATACTACTAATTAAAATGAGCATAACAGGTATTGCTAAATAAAATAGATTTACATTTTGCTGACAATACGTCTAAAATAAATCTTTTGTCTAGATAAATGGAAATTTAATGTATTGGGAGAGACTACTTTGTTTAACAGCCTTGGTTTACCAACTACGTGGAAGATTAATGATAAATCAAGTGGGCTTAAAGTAAATTATATGGGTAAGATGTGTAATAAATTATAATAAGAGAAATTTCTCTGAAATATAATATAGTTAAAAAAATTTTTTTTTAAAAATCCTAATGATTGTAACCAATTCTTTTACAATGCGGATTATTTTACTTTGAAATTAAAATTATAAATAAAGAAAAAAATGGGTAATATTAAATAATTATTTCATGTATTAAATCATTATTATAAATTTTTACTATCACTTTAATTCTATTTATTAATAGAATAATTGGAATCAGATACTGTACAAAACAAAATAATATAAACCTGGAAATAATGGACTATTTTTTATTATTACAATCCACATACAATATGTTACTTTATATTTTTATTTTTAAATTTTTTTTTATTTCTGTATTTATTAATTATTAATTAATAATTAATTTTTTTTTTGTGAGCATTTTCTTCTTCGATTTTTGGTCTTTTTCCTTCGCCGCCTGTTGGAGTCGTCGCATGTTGGTATTGTCATTTTTCAGTATTATTGCTTGTGATTTTGTCGCATCGATCGTCAGTGTTGCCGTTTGTGGGTTTATCACTTTGTTCTATTTGCGTTTTGGAGTTTTAGTTTCTGTTACATCCTTTGCATGACTAATTTTTTTTTGTAATCACCACAGCAAGATCCTACAAACCTCGAGACCCGGACCAAATTTTCCACTCCTCTTTCTGCCTGCAAATTCAAGGGTTGAGGTGTCTTGACTAATAGTGGTATAGAATTTAGATTAGTTAGATTCAGTATGGGATATAGCGATAGTTAAAATGGAGGTTTTTTTAAGTTAGGGTTATTGGGTGGATTTTAGACTAGGATAGAATTAAGGCAAAGTTAGTAGTATAGTTAATGGATTAGTGTTATAGTTAATTTAATGGCATGGTTAGCAACAAGTAAGGGTTAGTGGCATAGTTAATAATGAGTTAGGTCAATAGTAAGGTTAATCGTTATGTACAATATTTCTAAAATATTTGATGTACGATAGTAAAATCTAATATTGTATAAATTAAAACAAATAAAAAAAAATTGATAAAAAAAAATAAATTAAAAAACATATAATTATTACGTTGTATACTACCTACTAGCTCTTTAACCCTTGCGATACTTTGTAAAATATAAATTATATTTATACTATAATACATATTACCTGTCATATAATGATAAAGACATAATGCAACAACATAGAAAATTATTTCGGGCCAATAAATTTTTTATTAAAACTATAAACAAAAACTAAAAAAAAAATAAATTAACAAAAAACTTTTGCACTACATCCCAAAACTAACTATTTCACTACGTCCCAATTCTAAATATCGCTCTACATCCCAAATCTAACTATCGATCTAACTATTGCGCCATTCCCAAATCTAACTATCATACTATACTCAAATCCAATGATCATACTATGTCCCAAATATAACTATCGTGCTATATCTATCATGCTAACCAATCGTGCTAAGTCATTTTAACAATCAAAATACGTTACCTTCTATATTCTCCATTCTAACTATCGATATATCACTACTAACTAATCTAAATTCTTTACCACTATCGGTCAAGAAACCACAACCCTTGAATTGACAGGCAGAAAGAGGCGTGAAAATTGGTCCGGGTCTTGGAGTTTGTAGGGCTTGCTGTGGTGATTACAAAAAAAAATTAGTCATAAAACTCCAAAACGCAAATAGCAACAAAGCGATAAAACCCACAAACGGCAATACTGATGATTGACATAACAGTTGAAAAACGATGACACCAATATGCGACGACTCCAATATGCGACGACTCTAACAGGCGGCGAAAAAAAAAGACCAAAAGTCGAAGAAGAAAATGCTGCATATAAAAAAAAATTAGTTATTAATAACAGATAATTAATTTAATAAATAAAATAATTTAAACAGAAAAAAAATAAAAAAAACTCTCATTATATACATGTGTAGATCTGTATAACTGACAGTAGATCAGAGCAGGGACGGTGATTTTCTGCTTACCAATTCCGTCTATGACAAAAACAAATTCTGCAAAAATTCTGTGCATTAAAAATTCATAATTTCTGCGTGAATTCTGCATTGGTCATTTTATAAATATTTTGCAAACAATTTATCATTTGTCTTCGGATTATTTCAGTTATTAGGCAAAAAAATTTTCGCCAACCACGCTCGTACTTCAGGTTTATTTATTTTCTACATTGGAACTTTTCGGAAGTTATATTTTTAGAACCTTGTACTTATAAAAAAAACTAAATAAATTATAAATCCCTACTTTCTGCAGCAATTCCGTGCTATTCTCAATACATTCCATGTATTTACAACCTAATTCCGTAATTTTTGCGGCATTCTGTGAAATGCAAAAAATCACCATCCCTGGATCAGAGAGTCGAAAGTATGTGACCCACTTACACCCTTATCTGTAAGCTTTAGAGCTGCCAAATTCAATAAAATTGGCAAAAAAAAATTTTATTAATCAATAGTATGATAAAAAAAAATTATTAATCAATAGTATGAGAAAAAAATTATTTAATCAATAAATTCAATGAGTTCAGTCTGGGTCTGGCCTGAAGTCTGTAGATAGGACCCCAAACAATCTATGTGAGGTTATATTTGAGCATCATAGTAAAAATTTTTTTGGTTAGCAGTTTTGTTTTGGTAATACTAGGAAACAGATACCGTTAGTGTCCGAAGCCAAAAATAACAATTAATAAATACAAGTTTACTTAGTGTAGTAAGTTAGAATTAATTAGTAAATTTTGTAAATTATAAGAGTTTATAGAATTTTATTAATAAAATTCTATAAAATCTTATAACTCACAAATTTTTATTAATTAATTCTAACTTTATGCACTAAGTAAATTTGTACAACATTTATTTTTGCATTCAGCGATCATTCCTTTTTTTATTAATGAACTACGCAGTCTCCACTGCCTTGTACGAATACAAAATGTGACTACAAACGTTCTAGCATAAAAAAGACTCTCCAAGCAATAACTAAGTTACCTGCTCAAAGCGATCCGCCATACCAAACCTTCGTCTCAATCCGGTCTCAGAATCTAGCTTCCATCAATCATTGACTGGTGTTGGATGCCATATCAAGATTACCTTTCTTTTCTTAAAATTTTAGCTTCTTCACAACGAGCACGTAAAGAAAAAATATAAGGGAAAATAAAAACAAAGACAAAAAGAAAACGATACAATATAAGAGAAAGAAAAAAGAGGGAAAAAGGAAAAACGAAAGAAAAGAAAAAAAGAAAAAAAAACAAAACAGAAAAAGAAAAAAGAAAAACAAAACAAAACAATCTAGATGGGTATAGTCAGAGTCTATACTACACTCGTAAAAATTATACAGTACGGTTTAAATGATCTCAGTACTGTATTACAAAAAGAATGTAACTACGTAACCCTACATCTTCTAAGAGGCCGAGATTCACCAATCCTAATTTTAATTTAATCCCGTCTATCAGACATAAGTCATTCACTGACACCATATGGTCATTTGGCAGCATTCCGAGCACGTGACTTCTCGTGACTTCATGCACTATCATTTCCATTCTTGGATGTAAACAATGTTGATCTTTTGGAGGAGTATGCCGAAATCGCCACTTTTTGAAAAATTACAGAAAAAACTGAGTAGCGGGCAGAAAGGAACAACGTAAAGAAAGTGTAGTAGTTTGTATTATAGAATAGTAAAGTTGACCAAGTTTCTGCTTCTACTCTGCCACAGCTTCACAGATACTTGACAAACTCTTCTGGTTTTCACCAACTACTTTTTCTATAGTTCTGCAGTCTTCTACCGAGAAGTCTCGAACCCAAAGGGAACCTCTATTTCAGCTCTATTTCAATTATTCCGTACAGTCCAAGGACTCATCAAGCTCTAAACTCCTTATTCCAGTTGCTACAGGCGAAGTTTTGTGTAAAGTAAACGTTACTAACTATAAGTGTTGTTGCAGGTCCGTTCGGTGGTTGTTGGTTCAAGGGATCGTCAGGAAGAGTGTACTTGTACAACATTTAAAATACATTAAATTATTAGAATTATTTTTATTTTACTTGAAATTTGACTTTTTTGATCAAAAATCAAAATTTATGCATCTATTCTTTAAATTTCAAGTAAAATAAAAATAATTTTGCTAAATTAATGTATTTTTAGATTCTAAACAAGTTTACTTAGTGCATTAAGTTAGAATTAATAAGTAAGATCTTGTGAATCTTAAGATTTTATAAAATTTTATTAATAAAATTCTATAAAATCTTATGATTCATAAAATTTTATTAATTAATTCTAACTTTATGCACTAAGTAAACTTGTTTAGCATCTAGAAATACACCAAATCGGCATAATTATTTGTATTTTACTTGAAATTTAGAGAATAGATGCATAATTTTGGAAATTTGATCAAAAAAGTCAAATTTAAGCATCTTCTCTCCAAATTTCAAGTAAAGTAAAAAAATCATGGCCAATCTGATGTATTTTTAGGTGCTGAACAAGTTTACTTAGTGAATTAAGGTAGAATTATTTAGTAAAATTTTATGTATCATAAGATTTTATAGAATTTTATTAATAAAATTCTACAAATTCTTATAATTCACAAATTCTTATTAATTAATTCTAACTTTATGCACTAATTAAACTTGTTTAGCAACTAATAATACATCAAATAGGCTATGTTATTTTTAATTTACTTGAAATTTGGAGAACAGATGCATAATTTTGGATTTTTGATCAAAAAAGTTAAATTTAAGCATCTGTTCTCCAAATTTCAAGTAAAATAAAAACAACATAGCCGATTTAATGTATTTTTAGGTGCTAAACA
>QKWP01000618.1:214271-237232 GCA_003550325.1 Gigaspora rosea
TATATTGCTTCGCAAATCAGCGATTACATGTCATATAATTGATTTGATTGGTCGATCGTAGGGTTGCTATGGTGATGGGTTGCTATATAATAATGCCCAGTCCAAATACTATATATTTCTGAAAAAAATATCCTTTTTGGCCAAAAAGTTATATAAAAAATATTAGAATAGTTTAGAGGAATGCCATTTTTCATGTGATTTTTACTATGGATACATGGGGTCTTTGCCTTGAAAATGACCTTACGGGACTATGTAGATCTTATGGATAAAAATTAAAGTTTCTAGCCACCTAGTAATCCAATTCAAATAAACTTTTTTTTATTTTGTAAAACTCACTAAACTCTACAAAATAAAAAAAGTTTATTTGAATTGGATTACTGGATAGCTAGAAATTTAATTTTTATTTATAAGATCTACATAGTCCCATAAGGTTATTTTCAAGGCAAAGACCCCACATGGTCAGAGGTAGTGATTACGTTTATATATTATATTAATCAATCAAAATTAGATAAAGTGATCACACCATACATGGATAGGAGTGGCTACTAAGTAAAAAATATCATGTGATAAATGGCATGCCCCTTATTTTTAAATTGTTAAATTTTTTGAAAAATTAAAAAACATACTAATTAAAAGTAGTTTAAATATTTTTTATAAATATATTTCATTTTTTGAACCAATTTATTTAATAGCACTTTTGAGATTTACTTAGTAAACTTTAAACTTTTATATTTAAAAAATGATGAAAATAGCTTCTTTTGAAAAAGTAAACCCAGGTTTGGTTCAAATAAACTGCTTTGGATTCAAATAAACACTTCTTTGGTTTAAATAAACCCATTTTTGGTTCAAATAACCCTATTTTTGGTTCAAATAAAGCTGATTTTTTGTTTAAATAAACCCGATCAGTTTAAATAAACCTTATTTGGCCCAAATAAACCCAATTTTGATTCAAATGAACCTAATCTGGTTCAAATAAACCCGGTTTTGGTTCAAATAACCTGAATTGGGTTCAAAACTAAAAAGTTACCAAAATCGGGTTTGTGTAACGTTACACAACATTAGTGGCGTGTAACCAAAAAATATTTTTGTGAAAACAGTACAATAAGCTTTTGTGTAACCTATTTGCATATAAACGTTACACGAATTATATTGCCCAATCATATTGCAGTATAAATAGATACTATACTTTAATACAATTATTTATATTGTTAGTCTAAACATTATCATTACACAGTATAAATAGGTAATCTAAACGTTATCATTACACAGTATAAATAGAGTAATCTAAACGTTATCGCTACACAATATAAATAGAGTAATCTAAACGTTATCATTACACAAAGATTTTTTAGATAGTTTTAAAAGATATTAGATTTCTAACTCAAAATTTTACTAAGTTAACCCCGAGTGGGTTCTTAACAAAAAATGATTTTCTCACAATTTTGTATAAATCTTAATATTATTATTATGCAGCAAGGTTACACACAAATTTTTTTAGTATATAGTTATAGATATAAATAATATGTTGTATTAGCCAATTAGAATAAAGGATATATAATAACCTGACTAGGCCAGAGACCCCCTCCTCCTCTAAGAAATCAGCTGATTTCTGGCGCCTCCCTTAGTTGATTTTAGTTAGTATTAGTAAAAATTTCACCTTTCTCAACATGCAAAACCCCAGATAATATACACTCTGGATAGTAAAAGACCCAGGTACTTTTCATAGTGAAATATGGTAGTTAAATGTGAATTTAGCAATAAGTATCAGAAAGTGCATTTATGGATGATTTATTACAAGTTTTATAATCACATAATTAATATACTAGTATAAACTTTGAATACTACATATACCGGTAATTGTTAGGAGCATAGCGACAGATATTATGTTTAGGTAAAGTATAACTTTAAATTTGTTGTCTGTTTGAACATATAGTAGTTACGGTTTTGATTTATTACGTTATTTTGATTTGTATTACATCAAAAACGATTATGCTTCAGACACTGACAAATTAGTCATATATTCGATTGTTAATAAGCGAAAATTATTTTTGTGCCCAAAATTTCATATGAGACTAGCAATGCCAGTCTAAAAAATTTCACACATTATGTAGTCTCATTAAAAAAATTTTGCTAAAAAAAAGATATTTCACTATTAGGTTAGGGTTAGGATGTTGCTAGTAAGTTGGGGTTAGAAGGCTATTAAAATTTTGTTACTTTTTCATTGTCATGTAACTATGTTTAAAAACTTCCAAGTTTATTTAAATTAGGATTAGAGTTCCTATAGGGCTTGATGTTAGCAAAACATATAGTAAAATTGCTCAAGAAATTTTTTTTGTTAGAGCGCGAAAGGTTTTCTTATACAAATTTAGGGAAATGAGTGATTTGCTTGTGTTAATTTACATCAAGACATGACTTGCTATTGAAAATTTAATAGCAATACTGAGATCGGACAATCTACGGACAGTTCTTGGAGGCAGAGAAAATCACATGAATAGTTAGTTAGGGTTAGGGTTTTAGGTGTTTTATAATATCATGTGAATTGCCTGTCTTTACTGCAGTACTGTTCGTAAGAACTGTCCATAGATCCTCCAGGCTAGGATAGTTATTTCATGCCCTGTTAGCATGTGATTTTAGTGATTATCTGATTGGCTAGATACGAATATTTTATAGATATACTGTATATGCAGTATATATACAGTATAATATATACGTATATAATATAATAAATACTGTATATAGTAATTAATAATATAGTATTTAAAACTATAGCACTATAATGCTATTGCACTATAAAATAATTAATAAATGTAAAATATAATATATAATAATAATAGGAAAAATCTAGAAAGTGCACCTGTGTATTTTGTACCCCTAATATACTAATAATTGATTTCACGTAAAGTTAAAGTTAGAGTAGGATTAGGATTAAAGTTAAGATTAGTACAAAATCGCGAGAGGATCATTTTTTGTTAGAAGCGCAACAGGGGTTACCCTAGTAAAATTTTGAGATATCAAAATAGGAGGCACAAAGTGCATGGGGCACTGACTAGTCCTGTTCTAATAATAAATAAAAAAATATAAAATTTTATATTAAATTGCAAAACCATGCGAAATATTGTGAAAATTTGTAAAAAAGCTTGATTATGTAAATATGTATATTGTTTATTTATTTTTAAAAAATTTTGAAAATTTGTGAAAATTTGCAAAATTTTGCGAAACAATGCAAAAATATCAAAATATATCTCCTGCACGTATTAGTTTATTGATCTGCATGAGTATGCGACCCCTGTAGAGGAAGTAATTTGTATTTTTTATTTGGTCTATTTCGCAATATTTCACAATATATTTCAAATATTTCGAAATAATAACCATAATATTATCGTAATATAATGTAATATATTATGTAATATACTGCATTGATCGTAAGATTTTTGTAATATTACAGGCCGTAATATCTTATGTAAGATTATATATATATAATTCACTGATGTACATGAATAAATAATCAACTTATAAACAAAATAAAAGTTAAAGTACAAAATACTACTAATAAATTAATAAATAGGATTTCTGTTATATGCATTTTTCTAAAATCAATAAAATGAGAATACAAAATTAAAAAAATTGGTCTAATAATGTTTTTTGAAATTATATGTGTATATTCATTAACAAATAAATTGTATATTTGTGTAAATGCCAAAATTTAATTAATTGTTGGATTGTTAAAATTAAATTTATCAAATAAAGTAAAGAGAATTATATTTTGGTGCACTCTGCACCATGGTGCACCCTGATCACGGGGTATATATACAATCAGTGATCATTGATAATCACTATTTTTTTTGTACTACATACTAACATTTACTTTTTTTGTATTGTACTAATGTTTACTTTTTTTTAATTAGTTTGTTATGGTTTGTGGTATTGTCGCTGTTGTCGTCCTTGGGTATTGTCACTTGGTGTTGTTGATTTGATGTTGTCGCTTTGGTATTGTCGCTTTGGTGTTGTCGTCTTGGTGTGAATTAAATGATACAGGATGTAGGTGAGATTTTCCAGGTCATGTGATCAATCGATCTCCAGTCTAGGTTGGGGTCATGTGATTACATGGTCACTTTTATTCGCACAGGTAATACAAACTTTTGGAGAGGAAATAGCCAATCAGAGAGTGCATATTTTGACTATTCCAGATCAGCCCAACAAAGAATCCCAACATATGTAAAAAAAAAAAGCAAAAATATGTATTTAAATCGATCTTGTGCACTAATTAAAAATGATGGGAATGATATTTTACAAAAATATCACTCTAACCCTATTACCTCTAATATTAAGGCCCAAACTCTAAATTTTAATCCAATGCAATTAGTTTATTTACAAAATTGGTTTTTTTTAAATTGGTTTTTTTTATTTATTATAAATTCGTTTTTTTTAAATTATTTTTTATTTTTTTTATTTAAATTATTATTTATTTTTGGAGAATTCTAATATACACCACAGGTGATTATCATCTGTAGTACAATAGCCAATCAAAATTTAGGATCAGGTGTAACATGTAAATCAATTTTTGTGTAATAAAAACAGAATTTTTAAAAAATTGCTTCTAACCTAAAAATTTGTCTATGAAACTACTTTTTTTTATGCAAAAAAAAAAATTCCTTGCAAAATTTTACTATAAACAAAGCACCCTTCTAATTCCTAACCCTTACACTAACCCTAACATTAAAAAGGTTTGTTTTTTGTTTTAATAAAACGATTTATTTTTATTTATGCATTGTAGATCACAGGTGATAATCACCTATGGTGAACATTATATTATTTCTTTATTTTTTTTTAAATTAATTTTTATTTTTTTTTAATCCGTTTTTTTTTATTTTAATTTTTTTTTAAATTTCTTTATTTTTTTTTAAGAATTTAATAATTTTGCGCATGTGCACTGTAGCGCACCTCATATGATTTGGTGTAATGTAAAATCAAACCAACCAAAATGACCCGTTTTTTGTTAGTTAAGGTTAGAGTGAGGTTAGAATAGTGTGTAGGCGAGAAAGGAGATTTTATAGTAAAATTTTGCAAGGAATTTTTTTTTGTTAGAGCACGAAGAGTGGTTTTATAAGCAAAATTATGAGCCACAGGCAATTTTTTAAAAGGTCGCTATTTTTCTCGATTTCACATTACACCTGATCCTACGATCTGATTGGTTTATCAGATGGGTGTGTTACAATACATATGCGCTAAATTATATAAACCTTTTTTTAATTCATTTTATTCTTTTTTTTTTAAATTATTTTATATTAATTTATTTTAATTTTTTTTATTTTTATCTTAATTCGTTTTAATTTATTTTTTTTTTATTTTAAATTTGATTTAATTTTTTTTAATTAAATTATTATTTTTTTTATTTTAAATTCGATTTAATATTTTTTAAATAATATCAGATATATTTTTTTTATTTTATAATTTTTTTTAAATTTATTTTTTATTTTTTTTTAATTTGTCTTTATTTTTTATTTAATTTTTTTCTTGTCTTTTTTTTTTTAATTATTTTTCTATTTTTTTTTAAAAAATCTAGTTTAATTTTAATTTTTTTTTAAATTATTTTGTNACGTATATGCGTACATAGTATATATATACAAATATTTTTCTATTTTTTTTTAAAAAATCTAGTTTAATTTTAATTTTTTTTTAAATTATTTTGTTATTATATTTTAATTCGAGTTAATTATATCTTTTAAATTATTTATTTTTATTATAGGATTTAATAATTTATCACAATGGTGATGTATCGCCACCCCTGATCGACCAATTAGAATCAGGATCAGGTGTAATGCAAAATCTAAGTGATTCCAATTTTTTTCAAAAATTGGCTATAGCACGAAATTTTGCCTATGAAATCATCTTTCGTGCTCTAACAAAAAAAATTCCTCTCGAAATTTTGGGTTAGAACCTCTTTGCTAAATCACCCTATCCTAATCCTAACCTTAACCCTCACTCTAACACTAAACTAACAAATTAATTTATTGTTTTGATTTCACATTACACTAGATCTTATAGAGTGTGATATATCGCATAGGCGAAAAAATAAAAAATTCTTTATTTTATAATATTTTAAATTATTTTATTTATTTTAAATTATTCTTATTAACATATTTATTTTTGTTTATATGTATAATTTATTATTAACAAGCACATTTTATTTATGATTATAATAATAATACGGTATCCTTTTCATTGATTTAAAAGATAATTATTTTATTATTTCATATTTATAATTATTTTTGTTTACAAAAATTATTTTAAATCTCAATCCCGTACTAATACTATCCTTAACACTAATCCCGTACCTCTACCAATACTAACCTTAACACTAATCCCACATCTCTACCCTAATTTCACACAACTATCTAATCCTATCCCTAATCTTAAAAAACC
This sequence comes from Gigaspora rosea, assembly GCA_003550325.1. NCBI lineage: Eukaryota > Fungi > Glomeromycota > Glomeromycetes > Diversisporales > Gigasporaceae > Gigaspora > Gigaspora rosea. The sequence goes on from QKWP01000618.1 coordinate 220,695, forward strand.
TATTAATTACAGCACTCTTTACTGGTTACGACACTTTGCGAAATGTTAAAACATATGACACCAATGACGAAATGACACTATAGAAAAAAAGACGCGACGAAATGACAATAGGAGAAAACAAAAGTAAACTGTCACTAACAAAATGACAATATAGCACAAACAAATGCGACATTGCACTGGCAAAAGCGATACCTTACCAACAACATCCATGTCTAACTATGACAAGTGGCAACAACAAACTGACGATGAAACCAAACGAATTATTCTTTGGAGCAAAAAACTTTTTTTAGCAAGGGTAAGACTGACATTGATACCAACAGTAAAAGGAGGCGACCAATACCAACAACAAACGGCAACATATACAGATATAAAAAAAAAAGAGTGGTTAAAGTTATTAAAAAAAAGTATATCAGGTATTTATTTATGTTGATCTGTGTAATAGTACTATGATACTGATCTAGATCGGAGATCGATTGATCACGTGATCTGAAAAATCTTATCTACATCCTGTATTCATCATGTGAATCTGTCATTTAGGTGCTGTGATTTTTGTCATTTGCTTTGCCACTTTTCCACTTGTTTTGTGTTGTTTATTTTGCTACTTTATGCCATAATTTCGCTAGTTGCACCATACTTTTGGTATCATTAGTGTAAATTGGCTTTGTTTGTTGCTAACATGATTTCGGTTAGATTTAGAGTTAGGGTGGGTTAGAGTAAGTTGTTTTAGTTAGAGGTTAGGATTAGAGTGGGCTATTTTGGATTGGGTTATAGTAGTTTTTATTTGTTGTTTTTGTTTTTCAGTTTGTGTCTATTTCTAACGCTTTTTTTCTGCTTTGTTTAAAGTGTCTTGGTGCGTATAGTTTTTTCTTTCTGGTTAGTGAATGTATTTGGGAAGTATGACAGTTTTTGGACTTTCTTGGTTATTCTGTGGCATGTTATTTTATTCTTTGTTGTTTTTTTGTTTTCCGGCTTTTGAACTGTTTACTAATACTTTTTTCTTTTTTTCTCTGTTTGTAAAGGCATTTTGAAGCTAGGGTTAGGGTAAGTTAGAGTAGAGTAGTTGTAGTTGTATCAAATATTTAGGAAAGTGAGCGAAGTGGAGGCAACAGCTGAAGCAAAGTGACTACAGGGTAAGCAAAGCGAGCCCTGTCTGTATTGCTTTGCTATGCTAAGCAACACAAGTTGTACTGAGTATAACGAAGTGGTGTATAAGAATGTATATTTACGCATAGGCGATAGCTTTGTTTTTGCTTGGGTTAATGTTAGGTAGGTAGGGTATATTAGGTAGTTTTTTAGTAATCGCAATTAGGTAGTTGATGTAATTTGTAATATGAAATAATCGTTGTATCATGCCATGCAAGTGTAATAAATTAATCGCTATTAATTGCTATAAAATATAATTCTTGCATAAGTAAAATTTTTAATAAATTAAAAAAATCGTACCATTGATTACATCGATTATGCAATCCAGATTGTGCTATCGATTACGTGTTTTGGAATTATTCGGGGTGCACCATTTTTTAAAATTCTAAAGTAAATATGTAATTTTTAATAAATTTGTTGAATTTTTCAAAATTTGCTAATTTGTAAAAATTCATTCATTTTCGATTTCTTGGATTACAATTTTGTATGCATTATTTGATTTTATTAACTCTTTGTTTGTCTTGGTTAATTTATTTAATTTATTCATTAATTCTTTGATTTTTGCTTATAATGCAGTATTTCTCTAATAAAAAATAATCAGATAATTAATGATATGCTTTTAGTTGTAAAAAATTTGCCCGACTAATATTTGATTTATAAAAATTATCTAATAGAATCACTGTAATTAAATTTATTATTATTGTAATTTTTAAATTGTTTGATATTATTTTTTAAATATATTCTAGAAAATAATTCTTTACAAAGATCACTTTTCTTGTGCCTTTATTATCATAAATATAGATTATACAAGATTTTCAATATCTATTAGTCTCTTTTAACAGATTAATTTTTTGTTTTTTAATAGCTTTTGCAATATTTTGTAAACCTTGGGTTGTTTGTCCCCAATATTTACATTTGGGTATATATTTAGAGGACCCGAAATATACATAGATAAGTTAGATTAATTATAGGGTTACTAAAAAGGAAAGATCTATAGAAAAACTTCAAAAATAAGCAAAAAATTACTATAAATAGAAAAGATCTACATAAAAACCTCAAAAATAAGCAAACTTATACCTGACCTATCTAAGTATATTTCGGGGCTCTATATTTAGCAATTACTTTATTAATAATATTTTTTTTACTTATTACTTTTTTAATAGCCATTTCATATAAATTTTTTCTTTATTATTAGATTATTATTTTCAAATTTAGATTCATCAAAAACCCAAGTAAAGGGACTAGCAATCTCTGGATTTTTATCAATTTGTACATATAGTTGCTTACAAGATTTATTATACTTTTTATATATTTTTGAAAAATTGAATAAATCATATTTATATTTTTGATAATTAGGATTTTTTTTATCTATAGTTAGTGTTCTATATTTAATGTTTGATTTTTTATACTACTTATACTCTTCATATATGTATATTATCTTATTCATAGTGATGGTTTTTTAATTTATTTATTATTAAACCATGTGTAGTTAGTAAGCATTTGGTTAATAAAGATTATTATATATGCATTTAAGAATTATTAGTTTAAGGATATTGTTTTTTTTATTAAGCTTAACCAGATACACATTTGACAATAGCTGTTAGTATCAATATATTAAGAATTGTTATTATAAATTCGATTTATAGTTTAAATCTATCTTTTTGTTTATTAATAATTTTAAAACTTTTTTTATTTCGAACTCATTTCTATTAGCCAATCAGATTTTGTAACGTCATCAAATGATCTACAAAAATTAGCCAATAAGAATGAAAGTCCACTATGCTGATCATCGATGGGCTCTATAAACTAAAGCTCTTTATTTTTTATGAAAAAAATATTCTTTATATGACATATATTACAACATACGATTTTTACGGGGCTATCCACAAATTTCTGGGTCGGATGCGTCGAATCTAGGTCGGTGTTTGTCCTAGTTGTTAGCAGCTGGGCAATTTTTACTTAATGAATGAATATGATTTATTAGTAAAATTTTTTTATGATCTTGGGGCAAATTTATCAATTTCGATTCAGCCAACCATGATTTCAATGCACTCTGACGTATCCTGATCCAGAATTTTGGGAGCCCCTTTATTATGCTTCAAATAGCATTACACCACGTGCGATTCAATAAGTATTGCTATATACCGTGATATATTATGATTTTTTAAATACAACATCACTAATACAAAAGTAGAAATATATATAATATATTCAAATTTTTGGTTAAAATAATAACATATATATTAAAGAATGACATTTGATTGCTTTACTTTCAATTAATATTCATAATGTAAATTTTATTGGCACAATATATAATTAAAGAAAGGATTGAAAAAATCTAACTAGTATGATATTCGAATTATCATACGTAATATAGCAATTAGAATCCAAAGTGTTATGATTTTGGTATTATGCTTAATGACTTTTTATAATACTATCATGGGTAAAAGTGACATTTCTGAAATTCCAGTGAATTATACCTCAAAAATGCTTAGATGAAGTACGTACAAAACCAAAGATCGTGATAATGAATGATATAGAATTAGCTCATGGAAACTCAAGGTGAGTCATAAGGCTTAGAATAGTTAAGCCTCTCAATTAGTCTTTTAAAGGATGTAACTTGGATAATACAATTATGTGTGAGGTAGGGGCTTAATGACCAAATGACCAAATCACTATAGTCATGCATTTGGCGAATTGCCTTACCCTGTTTTTTCTGTTTCAGGTCAATTAACCATTGTGGCGAATTTACGAAATACTCCAAAATTTAAAAAATTTGACTACTAGTGCGTAAATATAGATTTTGGCTGGGAAAATCAACATTTCCAAGTTGTGAGACGTCGTTTTAATAAATTTCTATGTCTAATAAGATGTGTCGGGAGTGGGGAAGATGAGTTAGACGCGTTATCAGTCTAGATCAGAGGTCCAAAAAATTTTTTCAGGTTTTTATAGTTTAAATTATTACAAAAAAAAAAAAAAATGCTTGTGATAGTAATTCTCACAGAAATCGTTAAAATTATATTACATTATGAGAATAATATCATGTACACTATACATTAAAAAAAAACAAATATGAATTACTGTATATTTCCAAAAATAAGCCACCTCCGAAATAAGCCACTTTGGTCAAAAAACTCAAAAACGCGAAAATAAACTACCCCACGATCGAAAGTCCAAACTTTACTATGTAAATCGATTAAAGTCGCTTAAGTAAACTTATTCAGAAGATCAAAAAATACATATATTCTGAAATTTTTAACAAAATCAAAAAACTTTGTATTAATTGGATTTTAATTTTTACGTACAACGAAAAAATTAAAATTTTTATTAAAATATATTCGTTGAACTTATAAAAGGTGCTTCAATTTTGATGAAACTTTCGACATACATTTATTTTAGACTTCCAAACAGGTTTACTTAAGCGTCAATAATCGATCTACATAGTAAAATTTAGACTTTACTATGTAACAACTATTTACGATTGACTACCGATATATTCGAAAATAAGCTATCCCCAGATTTTTTGATCGAAAACTTACGGTAAAACTCAGAATCAACACAATGACAGATAATATTTAACAACACTTTAATAGATGAGATAAATGAAGCAATGATTACATAAAAAAATCGGGTAGTGGTTGTGAGATTAGATAATTTGCAAAAAATTGACCAAGGAATCCCACGAACATTTTTTTTCAATTAGAAGACGAAGAAGAAATTACTGAAGAAAATGAGGAAGAGGAAGGAGAATGTAGTTATAGGAGAACGATCTAATTTATAGGTTTACAGATTTTTAATAATCCTACATACGAACGTAATTATAATGTTCAATAGCGAAAAAAAAGAACTTAAAGAAGGCATACCACCTGACCATGTTGAACTTTACAAACAATATGAACCAAAGAAGTATCAAGAATTAAGAAATTTCTAAATTGTTTAATCTATAAGGTCGCTAAAAGCTATTATGGTGACTGAAGACTTCCAAAAAAATAAAGTTGTTAGTTAGCTGATTAAGTTCAAGATGTAAGAAAATTTTATTAAAAACCAAACAAAATCAATGAAATCCCACATACTCTACACACTTTTATAAAATTCCCATAATAAGTCTTCTCGACCACCTCATCAATGTCAACCATCATGTTCATAAACCATCTATTCTACTGCTTTTCCTAGCTTCTACTATAACCATTTTATCTTAATTACTGGTCTCTTCGTCATTTTCTTGTCTATTCACAAATACAAGTCATTCGCCAACTTTTCTTTCTTATACTATAATTATGAACCAACTATCGAACATATACTGTGTGTTACAGAATAGTGAATAAGTTCTAAAATAGAATTTTTACATAACCTCCAAGTCTTTCAAAAAAATTATAATATTAAGCGAAGATTGGTGCATCAACTAAATTTATGCGTAGGCGAAATTTTTAAAGAATCAACTTTTCAAATAATTACATTTTATTCTGCAATTTATTCATGGTAACTATATTCTTTTGCAATGCTTAGCTTTTTAAGTTGCTCTATTTTAGCACTAACGAATAAATTTTATATATTAGATATTTATATTATGTATTATACCATCCCTAAAAATCAGCTTTAACTGACTTTCTACCGTCTCATGATGCAAACAACATCCTCACCAAAACTGCTATCTCCAGGTCTTTTCAAAGCTAAATCATAATAAGCCATGACCGGGTAATTCAAAAATCATAAAAGATTAAAAAAAAATCGACAAATCAGAAGAAGAAAATGTTACGCACATAAATTAAATTTATGTGTAGGAGAAATTTTTAAAGAATAAACTAAACAATCATACAAAATAAAATGAAGAAACTTTTGAAATCACCAAACAACACGAACGACGTTATTGGGTTGGAATGTGGCGGTTGGTTGAGTTTCTTCATTTGACCCAATTTCACCAAAACTTTCAATATCTGCTCCTTATTTACTTCATCAATGTACCTCTTTCCTCAGCTCTTCATTTTTTTGCATTTACATTTTATATTCACAAGTCTCTCCTATTAGAAATTAAATTATGATATAAATTTTACTACTCTACTGTATATATTTTCTACCTATTGCCTGTAACAAATCAGGATTTACTTTTAGGATACCATTTTTTATCGAATTAAAATTATTAATAAATTTTTATAATTACAGTATTATAAATTTCATAAACCCAAATTTCTATATCCTAGCAAAAATTTTTTTCTTTCATGCAAATAAGTGATTAGACTCGTGACTTGAATTTATCATATTACAGTATTAGGGTTTCATAATTAACAAATAAGTGACGTATTTTGAAAATAAGTAGGATTTTTTTAAATAGTATTTTTACTATAGTATGTTGAATTATAAATCGGAAAAAATCAAATAAGATTCACTGATTTTAATTATGAAACCCCCTATTACAGTATTATACAATTATATATTTACAGTATATTAATAAAAATTTGAAAAATAAATGAACCTTAACTAAATCGGAATATAATAATTTAACAATTAAGGAAGAATAAAACGATCAAATGATTCAAAAGAATTTTTGAGTTTAATTAATGGATCACAAGTTAACATGAGTCCGATCATCCGATCTGTACAATAACTTTTTTAATATAGTAATACAGTAAATACGATACCTTTACTGAACAAATGTTTTAATTGCTCCCATCTAAATTTACTATAAAAAGGAAATGTATGAATATAAAAGGTAACTCCAAATCTCCGAACTTGTTACGTAATAACGATAATTATAGATTTTACGGTATTTTTCATTCATTATATATACTAAAAATAGTTAATACGTAGCAGTACGTAGTTTCTTTTATTTATAACAGATAATATAATAAACTTATACGTCGTCGTTTACTAATATCGTTACTAATATCTTACTAATATCGTTACTAATATCGTTACTAATATCGTTACTAGATTAGATAAAATGAAAATATTATAATAAATATTATATAAGTATATAGATTAAAATTTTTAAAGAGCATAAGTTATCCAAATATAAGAATACAGGAATATGTAGGTAGGTTATCAAATGATCAGCTACGCTCCGGACAATAATTTATGTAATATCAATATGCAAAAACCTCTTTTTTTTTCATTTTATCGGAATTTAAATTATTTAAACAATATGAGGTAATTTTTTTAAAGGACAATTTTTTATAAATCATATTTGCATTTTATTGCATAAAAAAAAAAAAAGACACTTTCTCTCAATATAAAATTGAATAAATCTAAAATTTTAAATTTCAAGAAAATTATTATTATTTTCTGTTGTGTAAATTTTTTCGGAAATTTCCGTGTATAATTAAAAAAGTATGCATATAGGTGCATAAGAATCTTTTGCTTATTTTATTGTTCCGACAATGATTATGTGTAATGAAAGGATATAAGGTGATATTTGCATTGCATTTGTATTTAAATAATAATATAAATAATTGCCCAAATTGAGAATCACTATGAACATGAATGACTATACGGGGATTAGGTACGTATATTTATAAATTCGTTAATTTTGTTACGTAACCTTAATAATAATACTTTAAAAGATTTTATAATAAAATTTTTTACTTTCAGTTACGGCCACACACAGTGAAAAGCACCGGAACCCGTCCGATCTCCGAAGTTAAGCCACTGATGGCCCAGTCAGTACTATGGTTGGGGACAACATGGGAATACTGGGTGCCGTAACTTTTTAAATTTATTGTTTTTAAGAGAACGACAAATTTTTTTAAACATGTAGTTTTATTTTAGTAAATTAACATGTAATAATAATAGTAAAAAATTTTTGATTTAGGTTTTATTTTAGTATAGTAATAATAGTAAAAAATTTTTGATTTAGGTTTTATTTTAGTAAATATAGAAATTTACTATTACTGATTTTTTGATATAGTAAACTTAATTAACTGGGTTTGGGTTAACATTAAATATTGGATCTATGTTCAAATAATAATTAGACTACCAGTTGACTACGCAGTTAGCAGTTTACAGTTGAATACGTAGTTAACTACGTAGTTAACTACGTAGTAAAGATTTTTTAACGTGATCCTAAAATAACAATGTTATGGTTAATAGATTACGATTTTATAATCCAAGACTCCTTACAGAACTTTTAATAAACATTTTTAAATCATAAATCCTCTATATAGTTAATATTATTTATATATATATATATAGATGTATAAATACATCGATATTAATTATTAAAGTTTATTACTTCAGTACTTAATGTAACCTGTATTAAGTAAAGGTAACCCTTAAAAAAATTATCAAAATGCATTGTATCTGGTACAGTATGTACAGTACGTACGTACGTACGGGGTAATTTTCTATCAATCAAAAAAAAAACAAAAAAAAATGGTACTGTATATGTCAGGTTAAAGAGGTTTTTAAAAAATTTTTATTTTCGTAATGTTTTTACGTTGCGAGTAATTAATGATTAAATTTTAACTCTAGAATTTGTGAATATTTCAACTCTAATTCAATTCAATTTAGTAGACTATGGAATTTTGGACGAGTATGTACAGAATACATATACTGCATATATATAAAAAAGAAGTTTATTGATTTTTTTCGATTTTTCTTCACCTTTAAAATCATCATCTCACATATTTCACATGTATTCACATGTTTCGCCGTCTAAATATTTTTTTCATCTTTTGTTATCCCTTCAAATATCTTCATCTTATCCATCTAATATTTTTTTTTTTTACAATATTTACTCATAATCAACTCTGTTTAAGATTCATAAGGATTTGCTTTTCCGTGTTGATTCTTGGCTTCATATTTCTCTTTTCGTTTAATCAAGAATTTCTTAACACGTGATTTAACATTTTCAAAAATATTTTTACGTCCTTTTGATTTAACCAAGTTTCTCGTCTTCTGATCCTTTCCTTCTATTTCAAAACAATGCGAATTGCTTGAATTACTTGAATTACTTGTTATTTTCTCTTCTGTATCGACAGAAGGAACATTACTTGGTGATTTTAATGAATTAAATTTTTTGATTAACGTATTTTTAGTTCGATTATGAGATTGTGTGAGATGATAAGGTACAAATGAATACTTTGAAGATTTTGATGATGATGATGATGATGAATATTTTAATCTTGATACAGTATTTTCATTTTCAGTGAGTTTATCGTTTAAAGGTGGTGTTTCTATTATTTCGATAAACTTTGAAGTGACGCAATCCGTTGGTTTTAATGGAGTAAACATGGAAGAACCTTATTTTTAATAATAAAAAAAAAAACCTTTTTTTTTTAAATACATTTTTTACATGTAAAATGACAAAAGAAAAAAAAAAAAACTCTCGTTAATACCATTTTCTCTATCACAAATTTGTTTTGATGTAGATTCAAATTTAAAGTTATCGTAATTTTTCGTGTCATTAGTTGAATTGTCAACGATATTTGGTGAATCATTATTATCAATAGAATGATGAAATTCTTCGTCATCAGATTCGTCGTCTAACCAACCAATACCGGAATCGAGACTAGATATAGTTGATAATCTTTTACGAATATTCGAAAGTTTGTTTGAGGTTGACTTTTTTAGCGATTTGTAAGATATTTTTGAAGGTTTATGAATTGAAACTTTAGGTTTTTCTTGCATTTTGTTTTTTTTTTTTTTTTTTTTTGTTTATAATAAAGACATTTAAAAGTAAGGAAAAAAAACAAAAGCTTAAAAGAAATTAAAAGAAAAAAAAGGAAACAAATAAATCGGGATGATGTGGAATAATATTTATCGGACACGGGTTCAAAAAAAAAAAAATAAAATAAATAAATAAAATAAACATCCACTTTTTGCTTAAATAAGTATTAATTATTTTTTGTTCACGTTTTTAACAGTATCATCCGTCAAATCCCTTCAACAACTTGATATCATTATTATTGATTTTTTTGATAAGTTATTTATATAATCTAAATTTTTTTATGATTTTTTATTTTTTTTTTATTTTTTTTATTTATTTATTTATTTTTTTATTCTTCGTTCAGATAAAGTTCCAGAACTTAAATCGTACAGATAATGATATATATATTTGTTAAACGACTAAAAAGGTCATTGACAGGCTAACTTTGTACTAACACACCAACCATCGTACATCTTAATAATAGAACTATTTAAAGATTGAAAATGCGAATCACTTTTTTTTTTTTTTTTGATAAATGAATTGCTTTAAAAGGTTTGAACTTTAGATTGAAAAAAAAGTATTTATAGGAATTATTTTTATTATTACATATTTCGTTATATATTCGGAATATCCAAATGTAATCACTCTTTAAATTAATTTTATCTATCGTTATTATTATTTTAGAAGCGGCTCAAATTTTTTATGCGTCATACAAAAAAAAAAAAGTCAGGATCAGGATTTATCAGTCTTTTGCCGTTATGACATTAACTTTATTTATATATTACTTCAACTATTTCAGTACTTAATATTTTGAATGAAAATGGTTGTCACCATTCCATTCTCCTATTAATTCAGTGCTTGATATTACTTTTTATTTATTTTTTTTCAAACTATCTATCCACTATCGTTAAAGTCGATTCTATAATGTTTCAATAAAGCGAAAAAAAAACTCATTTGGTAAGAACCAGAAAAAAAAGGTATTTTTTTGTAACCCCTTAATAAAATCTATTAATAGAATATAAAATAATATATAGATTATAAATAATATATAGATTATATCAGATATCAATCAATCACAATTATATACAATTATATACAATTTATATATATACAATTAAATACAATTATATACAATTATAATTATATACAATTAGATCGATCACACATGAACCGTCAAAAGTTTATTTTTACCATTACTATTTTACTTTAATCATCTTGCTTTTAATAACTTGTGCCCTTAACGTTCAATATAAGAATTTGTTCTCATAGTTTTAACATAGTTTTAATCAAGGTACAGTTATTTTCAGAATTATTTTCAGAAATATTTTCAGCAGAAATATTTATGAAAACATTTATTATACATACTTAAATCAATTTTTAATGTTAACTAGGACAAATTTAGAGCTTATTGCTACGTAGCTCATATAATGTACCTGACCTTCTATAACTTGCTAGATTCGTCACAACTCGTGTAAATATTTTTTAAATATTTAATAAGAGTAAAAAACGAAAAAAAAACCTATTGCAGATTGATTAAAAGGTAAACATTTATATCATCGTAATATCTGCTAAATTACATAGTTCCATTAGTATTTTATATTGTTGTCCGGAAAAGGAAAAACTGTAATCCGAAATCCGAGAAAATCTCTTATTTGGGAAATATTAACAAAAATTCTATCATTAATTATATATTTACTTAACTTGTACAGTACATAGGCAGCTATTTCCAACTTAAATAAAATAAGAAAATTTTTATCGAGTTTAGTTTGATCGTTTTCGGGTGCCATTTTAGGTACTAGAAATAGCTGGGTACTCTGCTTGTAGGTTCTTTTTCTTATTTAAAATACCATATTCGTATTTTTTTTTTTATTTTATCAATCATAAGATCTTCAAATGTTAACAATTTCTGTTGATCCTCTTGTATGCCAACCGGTCATTACAATTAGATTAACTAAAACGTTTCATCCTATTACTATAGTACTGTATAAGCTTGAAACTAACTGAAAACTAGTTTCACTTGTGGGTATCATGCAAAATGTGTAACGACAATATTTCTAAGGTAATCATTATATTTTTATGAAAAAAATTTTTTTTAATATTGATTATATAAACAAGACTTTATAAACAAGACTTTGTTTTTTTTTTTTTTTTTTTGATTATCGTAAATAATGTAAATAACTATAATGCGAAATAAAGTGGAAAAGAAGAACATGCATGTATCACGAGAATATATTCTAAGCTTTATTGTCATGACAAAAGAAGAAACAATTGAAAAAAAAAGATCATGAGAAAATAGTGTGGGCGTTTTTATATTTCGTGATTTAATGATATTCTGAAGATTATTACAATTATAGTTAGAAGTTTGATTATAATTGTTATAACACCATACTTTACATGTTATAACTCTTTATGATACAATATATTGTATCATATGTCATAGTTACGATATTTTATCAATCTTTATTTGTAGTTAGTTAATACATACAATAAATTTTTATTGTTGAAATTTATACATTATTTATTTTTTTGTACTGTATTGATACACGTTTTAGAACTTGACAATCTCTTAAGAACTAAATTATACGGTATTTGTTTTTTTTATTCGTAATATTATTTAATATTATTGTCTTTATACAGTATATACTAAAAATTAAAAATTAGTATTAGTTTTGAAAATAAAGTTAAAAAACAAAATTTAATAACTTTATAAGGTTAAAATTATAGTAATAATAATATTAAACTATTTAATATCTGATATATAGCATTTAGCATCTATACTGCATCTATATACAGTATATTATATATATATATATACTTTAATTTTAAAATTTTGTGCTGACCAGTCACGTGATCAAATGCCCACTGTGGGTCCGTAAATTACTATTTGGATAATTTTAAGATACTGTATTTTGATTATATTTTGCAAATATTCGATAAATTTCAATTATTTTTGCAAATACTTTGATAGATTTCGATTTCATTCCTTTTAGGTACAAATTGCATTGAAATTGTGCTTGGGATTGAAGTATAACTAACTTATTTGTAATATCCTATTTTTATTTAATTTAATAATAAAAAAAAAGTTGATTCTGATTTTGAAGGTTTATTTTTTTATTTTTGTATATAACAACATATATTATAAAAAAAAAAGATATTTGTCAAAAAAGCAAAAAGATACTATGTAAAAATTTTTTTTGATTATTATAGCATAATGTATTGTTACCCATTAGAATATAAAATCAAAATATAACATAATATTGTTCTTGCACTCTTATTTGTCAACTCTAAAGATTTGCAAAAAATTTATATATATTTGGATATTGTTAAAACTTTAAAAAATTTTGAATAAAGTTTTTAAAAACTTTTTAATAGTTTCTAAATTTTATATTCAAAAATATATAAAAAAAATCAATTATTATAAAACGCACCTATGGTATTGAACATTAGATTTGCAAATCCGTGTAACAAACCCCCAAAAAATAAATTTTTATAAAACAAAAATTAAATTTTAATTACTTTTGGATTAGGGTGAGGCCTGGGATTTTATCAGGGGCATTAGTATATACTAAATTTAGCAAAAAATTTGATTTCATAAGCAAAATTTTGAGATATGAATGTTTTTTTTAAAATAAACAACAAAAATAAAATTTTATGTTACACCTGATCTTAAATTTTGATTGGCTATTCTAATAGTTTTGTGTAATATTGTGTTCAACACCATAGGTGCATTTTAGTAAACTTGAAAAAATTGTTTTTATTATTTGTATATATTAATTTAAAAAATTTTATATATTTTTGTCTTAAACAAAAGTTATAAAAACTTTTGTATTTAAAAATATAACTAGTAAAAAATAGTATATTATTTTGAAAACTATACTAGAAGGCAGTTAAAACCAAATATATTATAGGAAAACTCCGAATAATTTATGTGAGGTCATATTTGAAAAATTGTTAATAGAGGCCCTTTTTTTAAAAAAGGCTATATTTGAAAAGTATATATTAGAGAAAAAGATTATATTTGAAAACAGGTAATAGGTTAGCAGTCTATCATGTCTATATATTATATATTAAAATTATAATTGGCTGCTAATTAGATCACGGAAGAGGGAGGTGGTATGACCTTCTAATAAAAATAAATTACGTAATAAATGGCACTTCCTTTAGTATTATATATACATAAAAGAAAATAATGAGCTATATCTAATTAAATATTTTAGAAAGAAATTTCATCACAAATTTTTTTTCAAAATATCTTACTTGTCATTTATTGTTTAGAGTACCGACTTTTATTAGATAATATTTTAGGAAATAGAAAGTCAAGCCAAATCCTACCTTATATGAAAAATTTTAGCTAATTAAATTTAATTAAATATATTATTTGGGAATAGAAAAGGTAAGCCTCTATAGTAAATAGATATTAGGTAATGAATGTTAGCACTTTATCTCAAAAAAATCTAAAATTTACTTATAACTTGATTCCAATATGGTAGATATGTTTCCAAAATAAAAGGAGTAAATACTGCTAATTTTTTGAAAGGGATAAGCTAAATTTTCTACTTTTTGGTGAAATTTCAAAAAGTTTAAAGAGAAATATTAAAGATACTAATATTGTAAGAAGTATAAATTTTATGCTTCAAAAATAATTTTTTTTTTAAACTTTGTAACTGGTCTGAACTTTATTAGACAATTATATAGAGGCTACATAATATATATTCTAATAGTAATGAACAATACGAAACCTAGCTGCTTCAAATGAGTGCCCAAGTTTGGTTACTACATTAATTTTTGTAAGCACTAAGGGGCGTGCCATTTATCACGTGATATTTTTTACTTAATAGCCACCCTATTCATGTATGGTGTAATCACCTTATCTAATTTTGATTAATTAATATAATATATAGACATAATCACTACCTCTGACCATATATCTAAGTAAAAATTACGCAATAAATAGTATGCCCTTAACAATTAATTAGTATTCTCTAAAATATCAGATAGCAATAACATGATATGTCATATACAAATTTTTTATATAAAATTAGATTTTTAACATTCATCGCTAGTGCGATGCATCGCTATTTTCTGATCGACCAATCATTTTGTTTGTTTCGATTTTAGATTAATCAAAACAAAACAAATAGCGCCCGCGTTATGATTAGGGGGCATCCATAAATAACGTTATGTACCCCCTCATAGTAGCGCTGGACCCCCTCTACTATATAAAAAAATTTTTCAAAATCCATATGTTTATATATAAAATTTTACAAAAACTTGAATATATTATGATCCAGTAGTCCAATTTGGATGATTTTGGTACCATTCGATTCGTCTCTATGAGATGAATCCAATGGTACCAAAATTATTTCATTTGGATTACTGGATCACGTTTTATTAACGAAATACTATTGATTTTATAGTAATTTTATAAGAAAACATAATAACCAATAGTATTTCGTTAATAAAACGTGACCCAGTGCTCCAAATCAAATGAAATTGGTACTATTCGAATCCTCTCCTCGAGACGATTCGAATGGTACCAAAATCATCCAATCTGGACCACTGGATCAAGTTTTAGACAAATTTTAATAAAAAAACTACGTTATGTTGAGGGACCCCCCACATAGTGAAAAATTGTTATATTTTGGGGGACCCCCCCCTCAAACATAACGTTATTTATGGATGCCCCTTATGGTTAGGGTTTGGCAGTGCAAGAGTTAGAAGGCCTTCTAACCTAAAATTTTGCAAGGAATTTTTTTGTCAAGAAAAAAGTGTAGTTTATTAGTCAAAATTTTAAGTTAGAAGCAATTTTTTAAAAAAAGTTTGTTTTGCTTCGATTTCACATTACATCTGATTTTGCATCCCGATTGGTCGATCGAAGGTGGGGATGCATTGCACTGGCGATGAATGATAACTCTCATAAAATTATACAAAAAAACATATAAAATTACTATAAACTTGTTAGCCAAAATTAGGTTTAACCTACATATTAATATAAAATTAAATTTTGTAATTATATAGAGCAAAAAAAAAAGAATAAACTTACCTTTCTTCCAAGTTACAGATCTGCTATTTTTGTACAAATCAAAAATGTAACTTTGCAAAAAAACAAAATTTTGCTAAGTTTAAGATAAAGAATATGTGTAAAAATATGCTCCAAACAACTTTACTTAGACATCTAAAGTAGGTTACCTTGTAAGAAAAATGGGTTATCTATGTATTAAAATTAAAATTTTTAGGTTTTTAATATAAAACTTTTTTTTTGTCAAGATAACCTATTTTGGGCGCTTAAGCAAAGTTGTTCAGTATGCAATTTTATTTATATTTAAAGTTAAAATGCATTTTTTTAGTCATTTACTAGATAAAAAATGGAGTTAAAGTTAGAAAAAATTTTTTTTAAAAAATACTTTTTAAAAAATTTTTTTTTTAACTTTGACACCATTTTTTACCTAATAACATCAAGAAATTTTATATATAAATATTGATCAATATATAATAGTTAATCGTTTTATATCGATTAAAAAATAACGATATCTATCGATTAACTGGCTAAAATCAATATATATCTAAATCGATATATATCATTTTCTATATTAAATCATATTTAAAACAATATATAATGATTAACAAATTTTTAACGATTACACAGTGTTTTGACCACAACGATATATAATGATTAACAGATTTTTAACAATTACACAGTGTTTTGACCACATTACAAAAATTTCATCCCAAATCACCAGGTAAAAAAAAAAAA
>QKWP01000618.1:240385-259664 GCA_003550325.1 Gigaspora rosea
TTTTTTTTAAAAAAAAAAAAAAAAAAAAAAAAAATTGCATCCTAAACAACTTTGCTTAAGCGCCCAAAGTAGGTTATCTTAACAAAAAAGGGGGTTTTATATTAAATTTTAACTTTAATACATAGATAACACATTTTTCTTACAAAATAACCTACTTTAGTTACCTAAGTAAAGTTTTCAGAGCATGTTTTTACACATATTTATTATTTTAAACTTAGCAAAATTTTGTTTTTGGCAAAGTTACATTTTCAATTTGTACAAAAATATCAGATCTGTAACTAGTGCTACAAATCGAAAATCGAATTAATCGATTAGTTGTAAAGTTGACAACTAATCAATTTGAATTTTACAGACCCAACTTATTTAATTAATCGATTAGTCGACAAATCGATTAATCAATTGGCCAACTAATTAATTAATCGACTAATTAATTGATTAGTCAATTGGTTGTTTAATCAACTAATCATAAGAATGTTAACCCGGTTGTTTTTAGTTGCTACTTTATGTTATTTTATCA
Organism: Gigaspora rosea; assembly: GCA_003550325.1. Lineage (NCBI taxonomy): Eukaryota > Fungi > Glomeromycota > Glomeromycetes > Diversisporales > Gigasporaceae > Gigaspora > Gigaspora rosea. The sequence continues at coordinate 240,903 of QKWP01000618.1, forward strand.
AAATTTGTTTATTATTTAGTTAATTAATCAATTGGTTAATCGATTAGACAACTAATTGATTAATTGATTAGTCATTTATCGTCAACTAATCGATTAGTTGAATAAAATTGATTAATCGATTAGCTGGATAAAATGATCTATCAACTAATCGATTAAAAAATTTTCATTGATTTGTATCACTATCTGTAACTTGGCAGAAAAGGTAAGTTTATTCTTCTTTTTTTGCTCTATATAATTGTAAAATTTAATTTTAAATTAATATAGATTAAAACTAATCTTGGCTAACAAGTTTATAGTAATTTTATATATATTTTATATAATTTTATATATAACAAAAAACAGGGCCAAAAAAGTATAACAAATCGTATTACTGATAGTGTATAACTGGCATCAGCTACCTATTTCATAAAAAAATTAAATAAGGGACAAGACAAAAAACCTAAACAAAAACAAAAACAAACAAATAAAAACAAATAAAAGAAACAAAACAAAAAATAAAACCCAAAGAAAAAATAAAGAAGAATAAAAAGTGAAGGTGCAACTACATTTGTACAAAACGATAAAAATTATATAATACTTTATAAACTAAATCTATCAAAGAGTTATATATATAGTAAAAGAAATTTTTTATATGCTCTTCTAGATCCAATTATGTCATTCATTGTTTATTTGTTTATAGCAACCAAGTTCACTTGTGATAGTACCAGTTCCAATCTGGGTCATATTTCCAATTTGAAAAGATGATTTTTTGAAGGAGTAAACTAGAATTTTCATTTTTTGACAAAAATTTTGAAAAGATCCAACAGAATAAGAGAAGAGAGTAAAAAAGGCTCCAAATATAAAAGAACTTGTAAGAGATATGCTACACATAAGGGAGCTTCTAGAAATCAGCTGATTTTTGTTTACTATGAGCCTACTCCCACCCAGTGATGTACACGGACACTGTCTGCACAAATCATTTGGACATTTGAACGATGTCCAAATATGTCTGTGTCTGCATCCGCCTTATGTTCAAACAAATAGATTGTCACCGGACACTGTCCGAATGATTTGTTGTAGACGCAAATGTCCGGCAAACAATGTCCGCTGAACATTGTTCATTGTTCAAGCATTTGATTGTCAATAATCGTATTCGATCTACAAAAATTTGCTGGACATTGGACAATGTCCGCAATATGGGCGGATTTGTTTCCACTCAATATTGTCACAAATTCAGTTTTATCATATATGATGATCAAAACATGACTATTAACCAATCCAATTAATAGCGTAACGTTTGTTAATTAAAAAATATAATTAAAATCAATAACAATTTCAAACGATTTATTATTAGTAATCAAATTATTTGTTATTAGCAAAGCTTTATTTAATTATATCTTTTTAAATAGTAATTTGACTCTATATTTCTGTCATTACCATCTACTAAAAACGCATTTCAACTTTTAGCTTATATTAAATTAAACAGTATCGCTCATATATATTTGATCTAAATCACATCTACACAACTACTATAAAATTATAACACACAAGATGTAAAATACTGTTAATTAAATAATGAGTAGTCTTATCATAGACCCAGGGTTTACACTAATAACCTAAACCCCAAGGAGGTCTATATTAAGACAATTAATTTAATCCTAGACCCCATATCTAACCAATCAAATTTAATCACATGACAAATATAAATTTGGCAGTGACCCTCGCCATGCCAACCCCATGATCGGCCAATCAAATTCGGTCGCGTGACCGATAGTTCATCAAAAAAAAAGAAAGTCTCCGGACACCATATTTTTATTACAAAAATACAAAAAAATAAAAAAAAATTTTTAAAAAAAATTTTATTTATAGGATTTAAATTCGATCACGGGATACAAAAATTTCCAAGTCTTTTACACGAAATTACCTAATTTTTTTTTTTTATGTTTTTTAGAGACAGAATCGAACACAAAAAAAATAAGCGCACCCAAAGCAACGCACAACACCAATATATGGCGCACCCAAAACAACGCACAACACCAAAATTTTTCAAGCTTTTTACACGAAATTACATAATTTTTTTTATTAAACTGTTATAAAAAAAAGAACAGAATCAAATACAAAAGAAACGACTATATATGGCACACCCAAAACAACGCACAACACCAAGAAACGACGATACACAGCACCCGAAGCAACGCACATCACCAAGAAATGACGTACACATCAACTACAACACCAAGAAACGATGATATACAGCACACCCGAAGCAGCGGGAAAACACCAAGAAATGACGATACACAGCACCAAAAAAATGACTACACCATTGAAATCGAAGACGATGCGAACATAAACGATGGCAGCATAATATAAAGTAAAACTAGTTAATATACTAGTATAAAAAAAAAAACAAAGAAAACAACAAGACAACTTACCTAACGGAGAAATACGAGGCCAACTAACAGAAAAACTTACAAGACCACCTAACAAAAGAACGCCTTCTACAAACCCAACGAAACGAAACAAGGCCTATATGTAAGAAGAACATCTAAAAAAGTAAAAAGAATTATTAATTTCGAATATCAAAAAAAAAACAGAATCATTCCAGAAAACACACGAAGCCACGCAAACGGGAAAACGTGCAAGACCATCTACCGGAGAAACATACAAGACCACTCACCGAAAAACGTACGAGAACACTATTCACAAGTTGGAGAAACGTATTACTCCAAAAGAACGCCGAAGAGCCACAGACGACCATTCCACAAGAGTCACGCAAGACCACTCCTCCCATTAGCGATGACACCAACGATGACAATTGAGACGACACCAACGACGACACCTGCTATGACACCAACGACGACACCTGCAATGAAACCCGCGATGACACCAACGACGGTAGCTAAAAACGAAAATGGAAAAAAAATAAAAAAAAAAAAAACGAAAAAAAAAAAAAAAAAAAAAAAAAAAAAAAAAAAGAAAAAAAAACTTATCTTGATGATCTTATGCATATAGGAGTGCACAGGTATAGGTTAAGGATTTTCTATAAAAAAATTTTAATATAAACCTCTATGAGGTTTATATTATTTAATGTAAAACCCGGGTCTAGGCTAAGGTTTTTCTTAAAGAATTAAAGATTATCTAAAAACGTTAGTATTTTTTTGTTGACTATATCTAGTAAACTAATGTTTTAGTTTTGAGATTAGTAAATATTAATACTAAATAAAAAAAATTATCAATTTGTAAGGTCTTAGTGAATGAATATAAACACGAAAATTTATACCACAATACCGAAACTATTCTTGTATTCTAAATAACTATTTTTGTTTGTAAAGATTTTTGCCACATACTGTACATGGCCCGTGTTTTTACGTTGTCTATATTCTTTTTTTATTCGTGCTTAAATTTCTATCAAATAAAACCAACTCAGTATAATGTTTATAACAAAGTTAATAGTACAAACCAAGTTCAGCATTTAAATTCTGAGCAGCAGGGTTTTGCATAGCTTTAAGTGAGAGTTTTGGTATTAGTTTACGAAACTTTTCTCTGCCACATACTGCACAGGGTCCCATATTTCTATATTGCGATTCCTTTGACATCGTCACTAATAAGTTTTTATTTTTGTAGGATCCCAAAAAACCATTGCAGGATCCCTGAAACTAAGGTCTTGGCGAATATAAATGTGAAATTCCAACTATTATATTTTTAGAAAAAAAGTTTTAGCTCTATTTTTATAAAGTCTAAATATTTACTATTGTATTTAATAAATCAACCAATCAACGTTAATTTTACAATAATCACATTTTTTGTCGATTAGAAATAAATCTGCCCATATGCTAATAATGTCCAAATGTCTGCGTCTGTGTAATTGGCTAATCTAATCTTTTTTTAGATGTTACCAGTTCTAATATTCGAAAGCCTTCTTTTTATCTTTTTCAATACCAACCCAATCTACGAGTTAGCTCAAATGGGAAAAACAAGCATAACAAGAAGAAAAAAAGCTATACTTATCTAGCTTCAAGTTACGAATCGCACCTAGTTTTGAATCACGTCTAGTTTCAAATTGTGTCTAGTTTCAAATCACATCTCTTTAGTCCGGTGTTAATTTAGAAATCAAAACTCAAAACCTACAGAAAAAAGAAAGGTTAGTTCAAGTTGAGAGAAAAATAAGAAAGAATAGTATTGTAAGAGAAACTACTTTTCCTTAAATCTGGCTTCTGTCTCATTGTTTAATCTACGTTTTGTCGTACCGATTTATTTTAAGTGAAGTCTAATCTATCAAAAAAAAAGTTAGCTCAAATCAAAAACAAAAAAAACTTTTAAATTTATTTGAATTTCAGGCAATGTCTAATTTCCTTGAACCTTCAAGATAATAAAATTGGATCAGAAAGAGGAAAAGCGTTAGTAGAGGCGCTTTGTATGACACCATAATGACTTCCTGAATCTTTATGGAAATAATTTTGAATTAGAAGTAGAAGAAATATTAGCCGTTGTATAATTTATGTCAATTCTAAATTCAGCCTAAAAAAAAATTAAAAAATTAGTAAACCGGATCAAAAAAAAACAAGAAAAAAAAAAACAAAATATAAATTTGAATAGTCTTCACAAATACTGCTTGAGGAACTAACACTTATTATGTAAATATAGCCTTTCCCATTTGATAATTTCAAATTCTAATATAATCAATTTTATTAATTAGGTTTTTGATTACATTAAAATTTGTATTTGTCAAATGGGTGAGGCTATATTTACGTAATAAGTGTTAGTTCCCTTGCTATAATGAATTAATTAAATCGGAAGAAAGTAAAAATTAGTAAATATCAAATGTATTAAAAAAAGAAAAACTTTTATGCTAATAAAATACTTACTCGCTTAAATTATAAATAAATAAAAACAATAAATAAAAATAAATAAAATAAAATAAATAAAGAAATAAATAAAAAATTAAAAAAACAAAAAAAATAAAAACGTGGACACACTCTTCCCATTGATCACTGTGACCAAAATTGAGCTAAAGAATTTTTTAAATTTAATCACAATTATACAGTACTAAGTAAACACATAAAATAACTTTAAGGAAAAAGATGAAGCAAGAAAAATCATATATAGTTTATTAGAATAGTTTTAACCCTTTTAATTGATGATCCACCAGTCATCAGGTGCATAATCATAGTGTAACGTGATGCAGATCATTATGTAAATTACTATATATGTAAATGCTACGTTCGCACAAGTAAAAATATTTAAAAAATATTTTTTCTTGGGTAAACGTAGCATTTACATATATAGTAATTTACATAATGATCTGCATCATATTACACTATGATTATGCACCTGATGACTGGCGATCATCAATTAAAAATACAAATCTTGAAATACATGAAAATTGTATTCTTCAGAAAAATTTTTACAAAGGAAAAATCTTTTTGAGGAAATCGTTATTACTCTGTATCGCAGATCACTAGTATAACAAAACAAACGTTTTTGGAAAGTAAACAAATAGCTAAATCGGGACGAACAGACTTAGAAGCTGTCAAAACAATAAAACAACAAACAACAACAACAAATCAACAAAACAACAAACAACAAAGGGTGTGGAGACTTAGAGAAGCTGTCTGGTTGTCACCCCTCCAAGCGGCAGGTCTAGAGTTCAAATCCCACTGGAGACGAATTGGAAAATAGGCCTGTGTTATGGTAACATTTGTTCATCGATCGGTTGGGTATATTATCTGTAACATTGGTACCACCATCTTGAATGGGAGCTTTGGCGTAGTTGTGTAAGTTATACAGACAAATTCAAGGGACCGGAACAATTGAAACCCGTTTGGCAAGTCCCAAGTGGAGAGGTAGCTGGACTTACGACAGTACTGGGGAAAAGAATCTTGGCAGAGACTGACCGGAAAATCTGGACGGGCAAGAGCCCCTATGGCAAAGGGGGCCCACCAACCTGGCCACCGGAGTCGCACCGGAGGAAAAGGTCATGTGTTATAGAAGCATGAACCAAGGAAAGGGAGACCTTAGGCACCTAAAGCCTGGCAGACCGATCCTTCCGGGCCAACTGGATTGGTAGTCTGGAATGACTGGGGAAAAGAATCCAAAGAGTGACTGACTGGGTACTGGGGTTTAGTGAACTTCGCAAGGGCAGACGGAACTGACCGACCAACAAGAAGTGGAAGCATGGAGGTGTGTACGTGTCAAAGCCCAACGGAGCTCTGGGTGCACCCATATGGGAGTCTTAGGACGTTAAGAGGATCTGGGACCACCAGTAACAGGTATAGCTAGTATAAGTGCATATAGTGGTAGAGTCGGGTTGGCCGAGCCTCATGATGCCATCCAACTATATCAGGGACTGGAAGCTTCGGCGAAACATGCCTGAGAACTCGACACCATAGCGAGAAGTACAGTTGTTCGCACATTCCCGAATTCGGAACGTTAAATCCTGGTCCCTAAGTCACAAGAAAATCAGCTAGTTGCGGTAGCATGCAGGCTTGAGATACTTACCCAATGTGGTAAAGGCAGCTGCATGGCTTGAGATACGAACTCCCGAGAAGTACGCTAGTAAGGAAACAGGTATACCAATTTGGAAGCAGCAAGCGCCTACCTGGAATTACATACACCAAATTGGGAGTAATGATAGTAGGAAATGTGGGTAAAGTGGTGGACATATGAATACTAACTGTTGGTTGGGGAAAAGGGACGTCCAAAACCAGGCTAGCTGTATAAATGGGAATATGGTAGGCTCTGGTAGGTTTAGGTTATGGATAAAATAGTCCAAGTCTCGAAACTTAGTAGATAGTATAATAATTGTAAGCAATATATTGTAACGATTAATATACACTCAATAAAGTTAGAGGCATGATCTCACCTTAACAACAAAAAAAAAAAAAAAACAAAACAACAAACATATGCAAAACAACGCGTAAAATGCTTGAACTTCCTGATTATAAAAATTTCTTTAACAAGTCGAAGGACGAAAAGTCACTAGTACAAAAAGAACAAAACAAATTTATCTGGGAAGAAGATAGAAAAATTGCAAAGTACTTAGGCACTAGTGAAGTGTACTTGATTTTAGTCGTTTGTAATGTGTTAAGTTTCTATATATATGCTCAACACAAGAAAGCAAGAGAACAAGGTTTAACAAAGGAGAAAGAATTTCTGTTAGATCAGTCTGATAATAGTAATATGAAAGTTGAGGGCATGTTTGGTATCCAAGTTCAAAATAGTATTAACAAAGATAAAGATAATTTTACTCTGATAGAGGTTTTGTATATGAAACGTACAAACATTAAAAGCGAAAATAACAATAAGGTGAAAATGGAGAAAAAAGCCATGTTAGAACATAATAAAGAGCAAAATAGAGCTCAGAATAAGAACATTAAAATTAAAAACAAGCCAGTTGACATGAAATTTCTACTATCACAACCAAGTGTTGAGGTTATTATTAGGATAAGCAACACAGAGATAGAAGCACAAAGCAATTTATACAAACGAAATTATGAAGAAGAAGAAAAGCCGGTATGCAATCTTGCAGTGAAATAGAAATAGTCAAAGACATTTTAATACAAGAAGAGTGTGGAATACTAGATACAGACTTAACAAGCATATTATCAGAAAAGCTCAAATAAAAGAAGAATTAATAGTAGCATTAAATAATAAAAGTGCCCAAACAATATGAAAACATTTACAATTCAGTATGGGCTCCAGTAAACAAAATTACACTCCAAAAAAGTAAAAACTACGAGAAAACTGCAACATATTTCTTCACACTATGAGATTTGCCAAAGGGAATAAAAGCAGAAGAAATCAGATGTTTTTTAAGTTATTTTGGCGCAGTAACTATAATTGCATGGCAGCAAAATTTCTCCACCAAGGCAGCCTATATAAAAATTTTAGCAAACTCGAAGCAAAGAGAAAAATCGTTAAAGGAGAATTGGTTTTTGCATTTGGATTATAGTAAAACATATAGAACAACACCTGGAAAGTTCAACATAGCCAAATTAGAGGAGAAAAATAGATATAGAGGTACAATTTCTAATATACCAACAACAGCATATGATAGTCTACTTTTACGTCAACTAAAAAAATACAATGTGCAAGCAGTACACATTTTGAACAACCATCATGGCAACCAAAGACAAAGAGCTTATATTTTTTTCAAGTCAGAAGAGGAATTTTTGCAAGCTCAAAAATATAATATTTATTACTACAATACAAAGTTGGAATGGCAGATGATAATGGAAAATTCAGTTAGAAGAAATAATGTGCAATTTCGATATCAAAAAGAAGCTTGCTATATTAACAAAGAAAAAAGACTATTATATGAAGCAGGAAAAACTAGGGTACAAAAAAGAGCCAGAGATAGGAGGTGCAATTCAAATCGTAGACCAGATAGTAACTCCAGATCACGCAGCAGCACAAGAAAACTACTAAGGAGCGTAAAAACTGCTAATGAAAATAAACAAGAGCAGATAGTAAATAAAGTAGCAACGGGTTCAAATACTGAAGAACTAAGAAAAAAAAGGAAAAACAAGCAAGAAGAAGAAACACGGAAAAATGCTGAGATCAGAAAAATATTGGCGGACATGCAAGCTAAATTCAAAACAATAAAGCACTTGCTTGCTTTGCGCTCCTAATTTCACCCAGTTGAATTAAAGAATATGGACGAAGCAAAATGCCTCACTAATGCTTCATGTAGGCCCAATATAATTAAAATGAGTGAGGAAAGTATGATAGATAGACGTAAGAAAGGGAAGTCAGTTTTAATCCAAGAGAAAAAGAAAATAGATTTAAAAATTGAAGTACACAACATAAACGGCTTAAAACAGAGGGTGCAAAAACTAGATAGTTTATTAGAATTAGTTTCAGAGGAGAATATCGGGATTGTAGGTTTAGTAGAGACAAATATCTCTGAAAAGGAAGGGAATTTCGCAATTAGCAAGGGTTATAATTTTAGGGGTTTTGGGTCCAAAAAGGAAATAGTTAAGAAAAAGGGCTCAGGAGTTGGAATCTTAATTAGAAATGATTGGGTGAAGCATTTAGGTCATTTGGTTAGGAAAAATAAATATATAATAGAAGCAAATTTTTATTTTAAGCAATTGGAGCTAGTAGTAATAGTAGTGTACATACCCCCTAATGACAAGGAAATGTGTAAAATCATTCAACAAGAAATAGTTAGAAGATACCTAAACAGATCTCATATTAGTCAGTTTGTCATTATAGGAGATTTTAATCACGTTACTGATGCTCATTTAGACAGAAAAGGAGCAGGCGGAAATAAAAATAGTAAGATCCTCCACTTACATAGGTGGCTTAGAAGTCAGGATTTTCAAGATACATTTAGGTTTTTGTATCCAAACTGGAGAGAATTTACTTGGAGCAATAATTTAAGTAAATCAAGAATAGACCAAATCTGGATGTCTGAGAACCTAGTAACAGGCTTAAAAAAATTGACAATAGAAGATATGTTTTCTTATACAAACAGTGATCATCAGTTTGTATCGGTTACTATTCAAATGAACTACTTAATTAAAAACTATAACAAAGCTACCACGAAGAGGAAGCAATTAACAAGATGGATATTCCTTTACGAAGAAGCCACAAAAGAAGATTGGCAAAATTATGCTGAAGATTTGAATCTATTCTTGAAAAGGAAATTGGAGTCTAGTAAAGGAGCTAAAAACTGTAGGGCCAAATTATCTCTAAACAAGCTCTGGGATATTTTTCAACAAAGTATCATTTCCGCCGCTAACAAAAATTTACCAAAGAAGAAGATTTTAATGAGGGAGGCCCAAAACTTAGGAAGCAGCCTAAAACAGATATCTGGGATGCAACAACAAGACTTAGCAAAACAATAAGAATATTACAAAAATTAAAGGAAGGAAGCTTAAATACAGATGAATTACAAAGGTGCAACGATACAATTGACTTTATTAACCAAGATCAGGGCATGCAGATACTGAAAATTAAAACCCAACAGAAGAGGTAATTGCCGACTTAAGGGGATGGTGGAAGCTCTTAAATGCAAAAGCAGCAGTTAAAAGGTCAAGAATTAAGAGTTTAGAAATTGAAGACCATGTAGAATGTAGATATGCTATGATCGAGAACGATCAAAAGAAAATGCTCCAAAGCCTGCTTAATAAACCATGGAAGTCAATTAAATTAGATCGTATCTTTGAACAAGATGGTGTAGATAGGAATCTCATAACAGAGGAAGAAGCGGTACTCGAAAAGACCATGTTACATTTCCAGCAGCAATTTTGAAAGAGGAAAACACACTTAAGCTCTATGTCCAATGAATGGAGTAGAATATACAAACCATTAGAGAAAATTAAGGAAAGCTGGTACATGGATTTAGAATCAGAAATATCGCTAGAAGAATGGTTTTTGGCACTTAAAGAAACCAAAAACACTTTAGCACTAGGGCCTTCCGGCATTGGTTATAGATTAATTAAACAAGCGAGTGTAAGCTTCCAAGAAATTTTCAGGCAATTGGCCAACAAATATTTAATAGAGGGTGATATTCCAGATAAATGGAAATTATTACAGTTGTATTTAATTCCTAAAAGTGAAGAATGAGAGTACTTGTTAAGCAATACAAGACCAATTGCATTGCTAGAATCATTCTGAAAATGCGTTACAAGAGTTCTGAACAAGAGATTAGCTAGAGTTTTCGTTGAGAACAAAATTTTCAAAAATCCAAATTTTGCAGAATTACCCGGTATTCAACTGAAAACCCAATTCATATTATGAATATGTTGATGGAAGATACAAAAGAAAAGAGAAAAAAGATGTGGATATTATTTCAAGACATGCATAAAGCTTTTGATTCAGTATCTCTTTCATCTTTAAAGTTGGCCATAAACTGATTAAAATTACTAAGCAAAATAATTAAAATCATTATAAATCTTTTTGAAAGAAGGAAGCAAAAGTAATTACGGTATTAGGACCAACCGATCCATATGAAGCAGCAGATTGGATCAATTAAAGAGAAGTTTTGTCACCCCTTCTATGGCGTATTTTTTACAATCCTTTGTTGTGTCGCATAGAGAGTGATAAAGATTTAGGATATAAGGTCCAGACAGAAGAAGTAACAGATTGGGCTAGGCAATTATACAGAAAATTTGAGATGAGGTTTTCAGTGTTAGCATACGCAAATGATATGACGTAGATTGCAAAAAACAAATCTCAGCTCAGAAAGATAACAGAAATAGCAAGTGATTTCTTTAGAATAAATAATATTCAAATAAACAGAAAGAAATCCAAGCTTTTAATTTTAAACTCAAGTTTACGCAAAAAAGAAAGGTTTGTGCAGTTTGAAGATGAGGTAGTTCAAGCTGAGAGCATAGAGACAACCAGCCATTTTCTGAGAGTGTGGTTAAATGGAAAGATAAAGAAATCTTTAGTAAAGAAAAAAGCACGTGACATAATGAGACAATTTATGATTGCACTAAATTGGAAGAAACTTTCTCTAAGCCAACTGGTTTATGTCAACAATAGGTGTTTACTCCTGAAACTTAGTTACATCCTACAGCTCTCAAAACTCTTAACTCAGGCTCTTAATAGCATACACCAGCCTTATATCTGAATGGTTAAACATAAACTGAACATTACACAAAAGGCAGGCAATTACATTGTCTTACACAAAGGATTTTTAGAGTGTAAGCCTTTGGCTCAAGAAATTGTAATGAAACAATTAACAGGTCTTCAAAAAAGATTAAACACCAAAGGCAGCCTGATAGAGCTAACGATTATAAGGGCCAAACAAGGTTTTCAAGATGCATATATAATAGAGGAAACATGGCCAGAAACGGACGAAACTTGGCTCAAAAAGATTTGGAAAGACAATTTAACTTGTATATCTCTACTCAAAGCATGGTCTAATGGCATTACCTTTCAAACGAACCAACTTTCTATATGTATTGAAAATAAAGGAACAAAGATAAGAGAGATAGTAGGTGTAGAGGCCTTTCTTAAAGTGTACAAATTAGAGCTTGTACCCGTATAAGTGTTACCTGGGTAACCCGGTTAACACCTGCCAACCGGGTCATAGCTATCGTTAACCGGGTGACCCGGATTAATTATCCATAAGCATAATAATGTGACGTACAAACGTATGTACAGTACATATGTCCGTTGGGAGTAAGGTCATTCCAGTTTATTTTCTGATGGCCTCTAGCCGTTGGAGAATAAACTGATTATGTTACAGCTATTATCATGATTCTCAGGGCACCCGTAAAATTTGCCAAATGATTTTTAGGCCAGTTAAACTTATATATAAAATTTTATATATAAAAATTAAATAAATTTGTCAGTATCAACCAATAAAAAAAAAACGGGTTACCCAGATTATTAAGATGACCCAGTTTATAATGTTGTAAACAGGTGAGTAACCCGGAGCTTAAATTTTTTAACGGGTACAACTTCTAAAAAAATTACATACCCTTAAGAGCTACCTCAATTTTGCATTAGCCAATCAAACAAACCGGGTCAACCGGGTCACCCGGGTAACCTCAATTTTTTAAAACAATCCAGTTTGTGACCCAGTAATAATCTGGTAAACGGGCAGGTTATCTGGAATTTGAAATTTATTTCGGTACAACCTTTAGTACAAATCATTAAGCAGGATGAATTTGTTTTTTATAGAGTAGTTGCTTGATAAAAAGATGAAAATTTTTTTCATGACAAGAGCTTAAGGTAGTAAAGAGATTACCAAATAGGGACAAAAAGGCAAATTGGTTCACAAAGGTAGAGGAGCTACTTTTAACAGACAATACGTTAAGGCAGATAAAGGATTTTCAACTAGGTGGGCCTAGCAATCCTTTAACCTTGGAATGGAAGTTGAGTGGGGTTTCAGAGGATAAAAAAAAGAAGGAAGTAATTTGTTTTCACTTAGTCCAAAGCGACGAGATTAATGTTGGCAAGATCTTGGAAAAGAGAGGAAAGTTTCTTTTAGTTCAAACCAAAGATATATGTGATAGCAAGAGCAAAGGAACGAATGAAGGTGCAAATTTTTGTGAAATGGTTAAAGAAGAGTACAACGTGTCAATACATACAAATAAAGCAATCGGTGTCATACCTAATGCAGTAGTGCAAAATTTATCAAAATACAGAACTCTACTGAGCCAATTAAGAACAAATAATAAAGAAACTAAAGAGGGTGTTGTATCAGATAATCTCTTTAGCACTTTAGATAGGGTCATTATCCAAGATTACAGGATGGAATTAATACATATGCAAGAGCTAGGTTCTGGTCTAACGAATATGCTTGTTAGTCAATATTACTGCTTGTCAGTGGCAGGCAATATGAGTTTTCAAGTATATACAGATAGTTCTTTAGTCGAAAAGAATAGAAGAAAAGTTATGGGAGCCAGTTGGATCTGGCTAGACTCCTTAAAAAATTTAAAAATAGTAGAAGGGAATATAGGATTTGAGTCTTGGCCTTCTTCAACGAAGGCAGAATTGGTAGCAATTTGGATGGTTTTATTAGTAGCACCAAAGGAAGTAGATATAGTTATTAATACAGATAGTGCGGCGGCAATTGCAAGCCTGGGTTCAGAAATAAAGTTAGAGGAATTTCACCGTTAGAGTAAATGCAAAAGTTATAGTCTAATTACGAAAATTCACGACCTTTCGCAGTCAAAGAAAATTGTACTTAAATTTAATAAAATCAAAGGTCATAGCGGAGAGAAGTGGAACGAAAAAGCGGACAAGTTGGCAAAAAAAGTAACAGAGCTTGTCAAGTTAGAGAATCTGAAGCTGGAGAACAACATAAGGCTTGACGTCATTCCTATGTGAAATGGAAGTTATATTGAGATGCCACTTCATCTCTTTATCAAGCGGATCTTTGAGTTTAAAACTGGTTTGAATTTTCGATTCTCAAGAGCCATAAAATATGTCGAACCAGATAAAAAGGTCGTTAAGCACTTCTGGCCATTGTTTTGGAAAGATTTAAAAGAAAAAATGGGAATCAGATATAAATTAATGAAAACAAGCAGAAGAGTAGCTTTTAAATTGAAGTGCTTAACTAACGAAGTACTAACATTATTAGTTCTCAAGCAAAGAAGATCAGATATCTATTCTGAAAGCAACTGTATCCATTGTAACCAAGAAGAGGAAGAAACACTCGACTATATGACTGAATGCGAAAGTTACATATTGTATTGGCTTAATATCGAAGAAGTAGCCTTCTCAATTGCACAAAAGAATCTTCCACAAGAAATTTCTCAGAAATTGACAGTAATAAATTAAGGAGGACCTTATTTGAAACAAGTAGAACCAAGGTTCAAGAGCTAAGAAAAAGCATAATTCGGGTCTTTTTTCACAAAAGGTTTTAGCAAGACTTAGAATGCTTCTGATTACAAGAAAAGCAATGTTGGATTTTGTAGAATGCTACAGAGCGTTAGTAGAGAACGATTTTTGTGATCTAGTTTGGCAAACCCGTTGCATTACTATAGCAAAATGGGAGTCTCAACTGGGCATCACAAGAGAACAAAAAAGAAGAAAACTAGATCCACACATTGGGAATGAAAGTAAAAGAGCCGTTTTTTCATCTGAAAAGCAGCTTTTGGCGCTCTAGGTCTGTCCAACAGTGCATCAATCATGAATACAGAAGAAGGAGTGCCAAATCAGGAAAAAGAATCTAAAGATAAAAGAAGAAATCTGTTGAAAAAAATGATAGAAAATTTTATAATTAATGGCATTAAGCCTTTTTGGATTAGTTTTTGACAGAGCTGACCACAATCCCTAGTTTTCCATTAAAAACTAGTGCAACAGATCGCATCTGGGCACCTTCAGATAGCCGGATGATGCCGGGCTTGCAATTGGAGGGTTTATTATATACAAATCTTAGATTAGTATGTAAACTTATTAATGTAGCACCGACAAGACTGTCAAAGTATTAAAAAAAATAAAAAAAATAAAAAATAAAGTTAAAAAAATAAAAATTTAAAAAAAAATTAAAAAAATCGAAATAAAAAAAAATAAAAATTTAAAAAAAAATTAAAAAAATAAAAAAAAAGAATAAAAAATTAAAAAATTAAAAAAAAACGAATAAATAGTTCACACGATTTTAGCAAATATATTAGTGTACATACGTATGTATGTATGTATATATGTACGTACGTACATACTAGAGTGGTAGCAGTAATTTAATGGTTAAAAAAAAAGCAGATTTCTGTACACTCTAGTACGTATGTACGTACGTATGTATGTACGTATATAGCAATAGTATATTAATAAAGAGAGCGCCAGAAATTACCTGATTTCTATTTACTATACCCCTACCCCCTTCCCCCTATCTGACTGGTTTAATAGCCAATCAAATTGCACATATATTAAATTATTATTAAAAATATTTATAAACTTTAATAGTTAATAACTTTTGATCTACTAGTCCAATTTACATGATTTAACTATAAAATGATCCTCTCATAAAGAGGATTCTAACAAGGCCAAAATCTCAAAAATCTAATCACAGGATCATAAGATCGATATAGATTTGCATATTATTACTATATAGTATTTATTAAATAAAATAATATAGTAATAATACACAAATTTATATCGATCTTATAATCCTGTGATTAGATTTTTGTGGCTTTGGAATTGTTAGAACCCTCTCTTTGAAAGGATCATTTTGGTAGTTAAATCATCTAAATTGGACCAGTAGATCAAAAGTTATTTACTATTAAATATTATATAGAATATAATAAATAATTTTTGATTCACTGGTCCAATTTAAATGATTTAACTACCAAAATGATCCTCTCAAAATGAGGATTCTAACAAGCCCAAAATCACAAGAATCTAATTACAGGATCATAAGATCGATATAGATTTGTGCATTATTACTATATATATAAATAAATACTATATATGTAGTAATAATGCACAACTCTATATCGATCTTATGATCCTGTGATTGGATTCTTGTGATTTTGGGCTTGTTAGAATTCTCTCTTTGAGAGGATCATTTTGGTAGTTAAATTATCCAAATTGGACTAGTAGATCAAAAGTTATTAACTAATAAAATTTTTATATATAGTATTTTTAAATATATATTATATAAATAATATGTTGTATTAGCCAATCAGAATAAAGGATATATAGTAACCTGACTAGGCCAGAGACCCTCCCCCCTAAGAAATTAGCTGATTTCTGGCGCCCCCCTAAGTTTATTACAGACATTGTCTAATGTCCAAGCATTTGATTGGCCGATTTACGGACAATGTCCGCCGAACTTTGTCATCTTTGGACATAGGATGCGGATGTCTGGTCCAGTCCAGTCCATGTCTGTGTCACAACACTGCCCCACCCACCCACACCTGATACCCAATTAGCCAATCAAATTTTATGATTATTAAAAAGTTAAATATAATATTTAATAGTAAATAACTTTTGATCTACTGAACCAAATTTGATGATTTAACTACCAAAATGATCCTCTCAATGAGAGGATTCTAGCAAGCTCAAAATCATTTAAATCTAATTACAGGATCCTGTGATCAGAATAGATTTGTGTTACTATAAAAGTTCTATAATTTATTAAATAATTATAACTCATTTATAGTAATACAAATTCATTTCGATTTTAGGATCCTGTAATTGGATTTTAACAATTTTGGGCTTGTTAGAATCCTCTCATTGAAAGGATCATTTTGGTAGTAAAATTAGCGAAATTGGCCCAATAGATCAGAAGCTATTAATAATTAAAAATTAATTTTTAATTGTTAATAACTTTTGATCTACTAGGCCAATTTCGATGATTTTACTACCAAAATGATCCCCTCAATGAGAGGATTCTAGCAAGCCCAAAATTGTTAAAATTAAATCACAGGATCCTGCAATCGGAATAGATTTATGTTACTATAAAAGTTCTATAATTTATTAAATAATTATAACATATTTGTAGTAACACAAATTTATTTCGATCTTAGAATTCCGTGATTGGGTTTTAACGATTTTGAGTTTGTTAGAATCCTCTCATTAAGAGGATCATTTTGGTAGTAAAATCATCAAAATTGGCCCAGTAAATCAGAAGTTATTAACAATTAAAAATTAATTTTTAATTGTTAATAACTTCTGATCTACTAAGCCAATTTCACTGATTTTACTACCAAAATGATCCTCTCAGTAAGATGATTCTAACAAGCCCAAAAATTGTTAAAATCCAATCACAGGATCCTAAGATCGAAATAAATTTGTGTTGCTATAAATGTGTTATAATTATTTAATAAATTATAGAACTTTTATAGTATTTCCTTCTTCCAAATTGGGAATACGACCCAAATTGGGACCAGTGCTATCACAAGTGAATTTGGTTGCTACATACAGTAAAATTAATCTAAAGCCAACATATTTTAATATAGGCACCAATTTTTAGCTGCAGTATAACCTAATTATCCAATAAAAATGCAAAAAACTTAATACAATTTTAAAATTAATTATTAATATTTAAATTTTTGTTAATAAATTCAAATTTGGTTATGTTTATTTTTATTTATATACTATATAAATGCCAAAATTTTTGAATTATATATAAGCTTAAATTAATATAATGGTTTAAAAATAAAAGATATTTAATTTGTAATCCATCTAAGAACTAGTGAAATAATATAGTAAATTGTTAAGAAAATTTACTATTGTTTTTTGTCTTTTTTGGAACTGGAGTTTTTCAAAGAACAAACTGATTTTCTACTAAGTAAACATCTCTTTTAAGTGGTAAATCACAGATCAAGGATATAAATTTTATATGATCATATGGCGGAGATCAATCATAACTGATACCCAATACTTCATTTTGACCTTATAAATAATTTATATTATAATTAAAAAAAATAATATTTGAACTTCAAATCTAATAGAGCATAACAAATAAAGTCACTAGTTTAAATAAAACTCTTTTTTACCACGTAAGTTATCAACTTTACTCTATAGAAAACGCACATTCCAGTCAAAATATTTCAGGTCTAGTAATAATTTCGATTCTATTTTTTTTAAAAAATGTAGCATTTTCTTTTTATTTTTAGTTTTATTCAGATACGTGAGCTCGTAGAAACTATTTGGCATTATAAAAATCAAGGTAAAGTTATTATTTTGTTACGTCAAACAAAATATAGATTTTATATATATAATGAATCTCACGTCGTTAATGTGGTAGGTAACATGTGCAACTAAATAACAAAACTGAGTTAGAAGTTTTCGATAAACGAATGAATTTGACTTCAATAAAGAGATAGATGTAGAGAAGTTCTCATCGATTTTATTAAGAAAAATAAAGGAAGTAAGCTTGTGTAGTGCTGAAGAGACCTTTATTCGAGTAAATCATAGGTTTACATGGTAGTTTTCAGAAGTATATTTTCGTACTAAGAAATTTTGGTTTAGAACGCATGCTAGGATTAGCTAAGTAAAACTATTATTTTATTTCATTTTATTTTTTTAGTTAATTCCTTATTAACGACATTCTACCATTTTAATATGGGCAGTGTTCAATACCGTATATTTTAGAAGATTGTGTGGAGAGATTAACGAGATTAACTAGAGTGTTAAGTACCATATTGCCCCATGTGATATAGTATAGAATTTTTATTGAGATATGGTTTTTTTAATATGTAATTCACATATGATTCATTTAATGTAATTTGCGCAAAGAATCTATAGTTAATATGTAGCATAATAAATATTCTTTTTTTTTTTTGACTATCGCCTATTTTTTCTGACCCCTTAAAACAAATGTGTTCGAACGTGCACTTGGAAGCCACAAAACTTTAAGTGGTTATTAATAACTAG
>QKWP01000619.1:0-147170 GCA_003550325.1 Gigaspora rosea
TGAAAAAATGTCCAAAATGTCCACAAAACGTCCAATGTACTTTACTGCTCCGACGCATCCCGACCCGGAATTTTGGTGACCCTCCTGTATGAGTTGGTACTGGACAAATAATTATGATAGAACATTGTAAATTTACTGAAACTTGAGTATCCATGACCACCGCATGTTCTTCGGCAATCTTCAATAGAATCCACGGCTATTGTAGTGGTTAATGATTTAAAGACCACTGTTAGATGCGTATAAATCTGCGAGTGAAGATGTGTGAACTTTGTTCCTCGTATTGCTCATAAAAGTTAATAGTTTCTCCAGTGAAATAAATAGCGATTACAGAGAATGACCTGTATTGTTGCATTATATAATCTAGAACTGTTGTTTCTACTATTCAGCTATCAGTATCCAATTAAACATAGATGTAAAAGTTGAGGAATAAATTAAAGCCCATCTGACAATATCGTTGGATTATCTTTATCAACAAATTGTCTTCTCACAGCAGAATACCGAATAGCGATACACGTGCAAGAGCTACCACAGCATTTACTATAGTAAATGAACGTACAAAAACCATGATGGCATATGATAATTTTTCATTTTGTGGATTTATGTACTTACCGGTACTTTAGTGACTTGTGAATATTCGGAAAGCAAAGTTGAATCTCGGAATTCATACATGATTGAATAGCATGAAGCCATTGTCTATTACGTTAAATCTAAAAGTTTTATATTGTAAATATGTAGGGACATTCAAAAGCCACAAACGGATGAATTTAACGATGGTTTACACAAACTTTGGTCCAATATCATCAATGATGATTCCTGGTAAAGGTTTGTGACTTTTTATATCTCGAATTTGCACAATTAATTGGTGTGGACCCTTATCCTTTCCATTAATTATTAATCTTGCCATTACAACCGCATGATTGCTAATAAAAATAACACATTAAAAGGGTAAAAAAAAAAAAAAAAAAGATTAGTTTTTCGTTTAAGCATAAAATTTGAACGCACGTAGTTCTTCCCAGTCCACCAGCCCGTCATTTGGCAGCGATCAAATGAGGAGAAAGTATCTCAAACTCGTCTTTTTCAGGAATATAAGTGGATGTAGTTTCTTATCTTTGAAATTTTGGACCATGATCTAACTCAGTTTGTGCATAACATCAAATTATTTCGTATTTATCGCTGGTTTAAAAAATTTCTTTTTTGTTTTTCGGTTTCCAATGCATACAATACTTTATCATTTAATTTGATGAATAAGAATTTATCAAAAAATAAAACATACAAATAAAAAGATATAAAAAAATAAAAATAAAAATAAATAAATAAAAGTAAAAATAGAATAAAATTAAAAAAAAATTAAAAAAAAAAATAAAAAATATAATAAAAATAAATAAAATAAAATAAAAATAGAATAAAATTAAAAAAATTAAAAAAAAATAAAAAATAATAATATAATAAAAAAAAATAAAAAATATAAATATAAATAAAAATAAAAAATAAAAATAAAAATAAAATAAACACACGGGCTTGGTGCTGCAAAAAGGAGTAAATTGGACAATGCTTCAAAAAAATTTTTATAAATCAATTTAAAATAAAACCTGGATCATTTTTACTTAAAACACAAAAGCAATTATATTAATAAAATTTTGTAGTATAGCTCTTTAAAATTTCTATTTTTTATATTAATGGGTATCCATTAGCTGTACTAAATTTAGTACAAAAGGCTTAATTTAGTATAGTTAAAAAACTGAAATTTAAAAAATTTATTATTAACCTTATATTATATTTTTATAATAGTTAAATATATGTATCCATTTAATCTATTTGCAATTTTAGAAGTATACTAGCATTTGGTATGTGCCTTCGGCACGTGGAAAGATATTTCAATATTATATATTTGTTATCTGTTTATATTGTTAAGTAAATTCTATTTTTATTTTAATTTGAAATTCATTTGCTAATATTATCGTTATAAAGTTTTTTGTCATTCTAGTTGTTGTATCATAGTAGAGATGTTTTGCTGTTTAGAATTCTTTAAAATTTATTTTTTGTATATCTGTAGTTATATCGAGTTAGAAAGCAATTATTTTGATTTTTTTTTTTAAATGTACAGGATAAATTTTAAATTTATATAAAAGTTTTGTTACGAAGCTTATTATTTTAGTGTGATATAGCATATTAATGTTAAGATCGTATAATGTTTGATAATAATTATTATAGTGCTATGATGTTCCAAAATTCTAATTGACAGTCAGATTATTTTTTTTAATCTATGTAAATTATAAGCTTATATTTTATATAGGGCTGCAAAGTTAATTTTTCAGTTTGCATAACATTGAATTAGAAAATTTTGGACTTTTTTTCAGATCTATTGGGTAATTCTAGAAAATTAAGATCACTATTGGGCAATACCAGGAGACAAATTAAATAGCAAAAATGGAATAATTGGCACAATTGGAATTTAAAAATTTTTTTTTGAAAAATTGGATCAGCAGGCTATGCAAAAATCATAATTTTATGCTGCAAAAGTTTTGTGATTATTGTAATTTATGTAAGTTTTTAGTTAATATATGGGTTAACATGTAACACATTTGTAAAAGTATCTTTTAATTTGTTTTTTTGGGCAAGTATTCTTGAATGTTTTTTTTATGATTAATTTGTGATTTATCTAATAAATTATATTAGTTTGTAGTCTAGATATGAATTTGAATTGACGGTTTAATGAATAAAAGTTCTGAATAAAGTAACAGGGTAGTCATTTTTATGTAATCATTAAATTTTAGGAATATTTTAATGTCAAATTTAGATAATTGAGCATTTACTTATTTGTATATGTAATACAAATTCTTGGGTGAGGAAATAGCTAGTTGGAAAGTGCAAATTTTGGTTATTTTGCATTTGTCAACAAAGAATCTGAATATATACAAATAAAAAAAAGCAAAAATATATAAGACTAATGTTTGAATTATTGATCTTGATGTACTAATTAAAAATAATGGGAATGAAATTTTATATATAGTGAGTATTAATCTAATCTTGTAGTTTCTAATGTTAAGGTTTTTAATCCTTTCGTAATTTTTATCATGTGATGTGAATAAATATATTGGATAGATTTTTTTATTTTTAAAATTGGTATAATATTATAATATTCTATAGTAATAATTTAAACTTAAAATAGAAATTATTTTACTCACAATTGTGTGTTAATGTAATTATATATTAATTATTTTTTTATATTATTTACTAAGTTTGCTTCTAATAAGTTTATTGTATTGTAATAAATTTTACTATATTATTTTCTTTATATTTCGATATAATTAATTGTCATTTGTATATAATAATATATAATTAATTTGTATGAAATTAACTATTCGAGTTATATTTTGTTGATAATATTTTTATAATGAAAATATGCAATAGTGTATATATATATATATTATGGCTAAAATTTTTATAAAATTTTAAGTATTAAATGTTTGATAATTCATTTTTTTTATTTATTTTATTATGCTCCTATTACACATTTACTAATCATATATAATATTATTTTTATTAATATGACATTAAATAAAATTACTGTTTGATTTTACATTACCAAGAAATATAAATATGACATATTACATAGAAGATTAATCATTTTTAACAGCAAAACTTATTAACACGACCTTGTAAAAGCCAATTCTTAATTAGAAATTTGTTAGCATTAGTCTAAAACTTTCTGATTAACCGTGATCAAATCATTGCAACATAGCAATTTGTTACCCAAGCCAAATAGAAAATCTGAAACATCTTTACTACCTGCAATCGCATAAATAACAAAATATATACATACATATCTCATCTCTCCTACTTGTAATCCACTTGATAGCTTTCTAATTACATTTTTATCACAAATATTTCGCTAACTATATATACATGTACTAGTCATGTACTTTTATGTTAATAATATTATATGATCCACAAAATAATTATAATAAAAAAAAAACAGAACCTTTTCAGCTTTTAATCATATTTTATCACATAATTTTTTTGCTAACTGCACGTATACATACTTTTTTTACATCAATTGTATGAAGAGATATTTCAACAAACTTTCTAATTAAAAGTGATGATGTTATCGTAACAAAGCAATCAGATACTTAAAACAACAGAAAACCCAAAAACACTTCCACTATCTGTAAACTGTATCACATAAAATTGAATCTATATACACATCTTACCTAGCAATCAATAAATCTTGAATCAAATTGTCTAAAACTTCTATCATGAAAGCTATCTTTAATCTATTTTATGGTGAATAGCTTTCTAATTACATTTTATTACAAATATTTTGCCAACCACATATGTATGTACTTTTATGTTAATAATATCTTGTGATCCGCAAAATAATTAAAATAATTATAAAAAGAAACAGAACCTGTTCAGCTTTTAATCATATATTATCACTTAATTTTTTCGCTATCTGCACGTATACATACTTTTTTGCATCAATTGTATGAAGAGATATTTCAACAAACTTTTTAGTTAAAAGTGATGATGTTATCATGACGAAGCAATCAGATACTTGAGACAACAAAAAACCCATAAACACTTTCACTATCTGTAAACTGTATTGTATAAATCAAATCTATATACACATCTTACCTAGCAATCAACGAATCTTGAATCGAATTGTCTAAAACTACTATCATGAAAGCTATCTCTAATTTATTTTATGGTGAATAGCTTTCTAATTACATTTTTATTACAAATATTTTGCCAACCATATATGTATGTACTTTTATGTTAATAATATCTTGTAATTTGCAAAATAATTAAAATAATTATAAAAAAAAAAACAGAACGTGTTCAGTTTTTAATCATATTTTATCACTTAATTTTTTTGCTATCTGCACATATACATACTTTTTTACATCAATTGTATAAAAAGATATTTCAACAAACTTTCTAGTTAAAAGTGATGATGATATTATAATGAAGCAATCAAATACTTAAGATAACAAAAAACCAAAAACACTTCCACTATCTGTAAAATGCATCATATAAAATTGAATCTTTATATACACCTTATCTAGCAATTAACAAATCTTGAATCAAATTGTCTAAAACCTCTATCACAAAAGCTATCTTTAATTTATTTTATGGTAATCTATAAAAAATAAAAATAAATAAAAAAATGTTTGCTTTTTAATTACTTTACCATTATGTAATTACTTCATCATTATATCACATACATATAATTACTACATCGCTATGCATACATACTCATAACATATTAATAATCATAATGCATATATACCATAACTCATTACACAAATACAATTATAATAAATATACAATAACTTACACACCACTGGATCAGAAATTAACCAATCAAATCTATTTTAAAGGATAAATTCTAGTGACTACATAATGACAACATAACTACCAGATCAGAAATCAACTAATCAAAAGCAATTTACATTAATTATATGAAGAGATATTTCAACAAACCTTCTA
Organism: Gigaspora rosea; assembly: GCA_003550325.1. Taxonomy (NCBI): domain Eukaryota; kingdom Fungi; phylum Glomeromycota; class Glomeromycetes; order Diversisporales; family Gigasporaceae; genus Gigaspora; species Gigaspora rosea. The sequence goes on from QKWP01000619.1 coordinate 5,491, forward strand.
GTTAAAAGTAATGATATTATTGAGATGAAGCAATCAGCTACTCGAGATAACAAAAAACCCAAAAAAACCTTCTACTATCTGTAAACTGTATTATCAAATCTGATCTAGCAATCAATGAATCTTGAATCAAATTGTCTAAAACTTCTATCATGAAAGCTATCTTTATTTTACGCAAAATAAAAAAAATCCTTACTTTTTAATTATGTTACTATTATATAAATACTTCACATATGCATAATTACTACATCGTACATACATTATAATATATTAATAATCATACTGCATATATTTACCATAACTCACTATACAAATACAATAATAATAAATATAATATACAATAACTTACACAATCACCAGATCAGAAATTAACCAATCAAAGGCATTTTAAAGTATAAAAATTCTGGTAGCAATTAACAATCCATATAATGACAATATAATACATGTAACTACTGAATCAGAAATCAACTAATAAAAATACTTTACATCAATCATATAAAGAAATATTTCAACAAACCTTCTAGTTAAAAGCGATAAGACAAAACAATCAGATACCCAAGACAACAAAAACCCCAAAAACATTTCTACTAACCATATCATATAACACCAAATCTATATACACATCTTATCTAGTAATCAACAAACCTTGAATTGAATCGTTTAAAGCTTCAATTACGAAGCTATCTTTAATTTATTTATAGTGATCTAAAAAAAAAATAAAAAAATACCTGCTTTTTAATTACTTTACTATTATGTAATTATTTCATCATTATATCATATTCGCATAATTACTATATCACTATGCATATATATATCATAAATATTAATTATCATAACATATACTTACCCACAATCACCGGATCAGAAATTAACCAATCAACGGCATTTTAAAGAATAAATTCTGGTGACGATTAATGATCTACATAATGACAATATAATACACGCATCTACTGGATCAGAAATAAACCAATTAAAAGCATTTTAAAAGCTCATTTTTTTTGGCAGTTAAAGAATTACAAGTAGTAGAGTTGTTTTGACAAAATTTATATTATTAACTCAGAAATGAATCTAAAAATAAAAATTATTAAATTCTATAAAATATTTACTTATAATAAAATTTAAATATTTAATATAAAATTTTAATAAAGCAATTTTTAATTTTGGTTTTAAAATTTAGTGAACTTGCACTACAGTACACCCCCTTTATGTATCTCAAAATTTTTCTAGGATAACCTCAGTTGTGTTACTAACAAAAAATGCTCCTCTCGCGATTTTACTAATATTCTAAAACTTTAACTCTAATTTTAACCCTAATTCTAATTATTGTATTTATTTCACTAAAGTATTAAACCCTTTTAATTTAATATAAAATATTTAATAAAAATTAATTTTTATAAAACATTTTTAATATTTTATAATAATTTATAATAAAATTAAATTTTTAAAATAAAAATTTTTATTAAAAAATTTAATTAATTTTTAAAGTTTTAAACTAATTTATAATTATTAATATATTTTATTAAGTTAAACTTTATATTTTTTATTAAAGTTTGTAGTATTAATTTTTTGATTCTAATGATAATAAATTATTAAAGGTAGAGTTTACTCTATGTTAATCACTTGTAAATCACATGTAAATCACGTGATTTGATTGGCTAGTTTCGCATTGTCACCTGCAAAATTTATTTATCACCTACAAAATTCATTAACTACGTAAGTAAATTTTTAATATGCCAACTTAGTTAATATGTTTTTTTTTTGATATTTTGATAAAACAAGTATTCAAAACCAGGTTTAGTGATATTTTATATATAACTCATCCGTAGTGATTGTAATGTGTAATCTAATTTACATAGTAGAATCATAATTAGTATTATAAAAATGATTTATATATAATCTACCCTTAAATTTGACCAAAATTACTAAAATACAGATATTTTATATTTAGTTTATATATATATACAGTCAACTCTCTATACTAAACTGCATGCTCTGGAGGTTTTTTTCTGTATAGAGTGAGTTCGCTTTATAAAGTTTACTCTCTATACCAAACAGTTTAGTATATAGAGCTAACCAATAAAATCATATGCATGTGATTAAGAATATTTTTTTTATATAACGAAAGATTTATTTAATACTAAAAACTATAAAAGCATAATATTGATATGCACAATTTAAATCACTAAACTAATATAAAAAATAGTATATACAGTATATACGTATATAAGTGCACATGTATACATATACAGTAGTGATTCTAGTTGAAATTAAAAAAAATTAGCTAAGCTGATTTTTTGACTCGGTCGGTCAATTTTTTCTAAAATCGGCTAGCTGATTTTATAAGTTCTTAACTTTGTATACATTATAAAAGAATTGACTAAATTAAACTAACAGTACTTTAACAGTACCTTGACAATGACTTAGTAATTTTACATAAGATTTATTAGAAAAAAGCCAATAGTACTTCAACAGTACTTTAATAGCACTTCAATAGTGGCAAACTATAATTCATTTAAATTTTTTCAACTAAGCTAACTAAGTCAATAAAATTTCATTGAATCGGCTAGTTGAAAAATTTTGATAGACTAGAATAGAATTGTATCAGTTCTAAAAAAGACCAGTTCAGGACTGGCTCCAGACCAGGACTGTAGAACATTAAAGGACCAGTCCTTGTAAACATAACTGTGATATTCATATTTCCCAATCAAATTTCTTGATCATGTGTAACATAGATCATATGATGTTTGTTTACATCTAATAGTAAATAATTATATTATTTTTGGCTAATAAAATCTTATGTATTAAGATTGATGTAATCATTAGGAGACAAAAGAACCAGCATGTGACCGTAAACACTATGATAATGGTCCTCTTAGGGACCGGACGGACCGGACTAATACAGCCCTAGACTAGAATCACTAATTTGAACATAGTTCTAAATTGATCATATGACTTCATATATAAGTCATATAGGGTCTTTGTCTTGAAAATGACCTTATAGGACTATGTAGATCTTATGAAGAAAAATTAAAATTTCTGGCTATCCAGTAATCCAATTCAAATAAACATTTTTTTATTTTGTAGAGCTTAGTGAGTTTTACAAAATAAAAAAAAGGTTTATTTAAATTGGATTACTGGGTGGCTAGAAACTTTAATTTTTATCTATAAGATTTACATAGTCCCATAGGTCATTTTCAAGGCAAAGACCCCATATAATAGTTTGTTATATAGAAATATGTATATAGTATCTAGCTAGTAAAAAAGAGTTCAGGTATGGTATAAAGAAATTTATTATTTTGGTTCAGTACAGCCAGCTTAAACTAATATAAAAAAATTCATTTTGCCAAATCAGGTTCACTATAACCCAATTTTGGTATAAGCAGGTTTGGTATAAAGAGAGTCGACTGTATATATATGGGACCTTTGCAGTAGAAAGGGCCGATACTGGTTTATATATAATTTTGAGAAAATCATGTTTGTTTTGTTCAAACTAATCTAAGTTAATCAAAATTTTTGTAATTTGATTAGTCCATTATATCAGGTAATCCCGTGATATATAAAACTCCCAAATAATTTTTTTTTAAATATCTTAAACTTTTTATTATACAAGTCAATTTCTACTTATAATTAAAAAATGTAGCATGTATCAAAATTTGTCTAAATATAACAAAAACCTGATTTTCATTTTTGGGCAGTATTAGCCCTTTCTATTGCAAAGGGCCATATATGTGCTGCCATCAATAGAAATCAGGCAAACCAATATTTTGAAAAAAATTAGTGGTATAACTTTTACAGCTCATAGCTTATCAATGAATTTTGAAGCTATTATTATTATATAATAGTCAAAAGTAAGCTTAAGACCTAAGCTTTCTTTTGACTACTAAATAATATTAATAGCTTTGAAATTCACTTAGCTATAAGCTGTAAAAGTTAAGGCATTAATTTTTTCAGAATGTTAATCTGCCTGATTTCTATTGATGGCAGCCTATAAGTTATATATTTAAAAAAAAAAAATTATTTATTGCTATAGCGATGTATTACTACTTCTAATTGACCAATCAGAATGCAGGATCAGATGTAACATGAAATCAAAGTGGACCAACTTTTTTTAAAATTTTGACTATGAAACTACACTATTTTTTATTAAAAAAATTACTTCCGAAATTTTGTGTTAGGGTCTTCAAACTACGCACCTGCTATATTCTAACTCTAATTATAACCCCTGTTATTTGGTTTGTTTTGATTAATGTAAAATCAAACCAAAAAAATGATTGGTTGATCAGAAGTGGCTATGGTGATAAATGATAATTGTCTTAAAAAAATATAATTATAAAAACTAAAATCTATAAATTTTATAAAATTTGAGTAAATTTTAATAAATTTATTTTTATTATAATTAGAAAAGCTACTTTATAACTGGTTACAATCTAATCTATATTGACTTAATAAGATTTTTTAATATTAATTTATTTTTAAAATTAAATTTAATATAAATTTACTATTAGTTTACTATTAATTTTCAATAAATTTTATATGTAAATTTATCCATTTTTTGATATATAACACTTTATAACAAATCTATTAATTTTATTTTAATAATTTTTCTAAAATCAAATATAGATTAAAAATAATTTATGTTTGAAAATAACTAATTGTACATAGGTATTTGAACACATGTATAATACTTTGGATACTTATCACTTCACCAATACTTATTTCATAGACATAACATTTCACTAACAAAAATTCACCAACATGTTTATTTCACCAACAATTATTGTCACGGCTGATGCTGAAGTTGGCTGATGCTGAAGCTCAGGGGTCTCGATTGGAAACTATAAGCCCTGCTAAAATCCACATATACTCTATAAATATAAAATCTACACCCAAACCCTACCCTAACCCTATAAAACAAAAGCGAAAAAAACATCCAAAAAAAAATTTTAAATTTTATATCAAAATAGGTCAAAGCTTCAGCATCAGCCAACTTCAGCATCAGCCGTGACAATTATTTTGCTGACAAGTTTATTTCACTGACAATTTATTTTACCGAAGCTCATTTTATAGACAAATTTCTTTTATAAATTCCACTAACCTTAACTCTAATTCTAGTCTGACTCTAACAACAATGACCAGAATTATTTTGTCGATGAAATGAATTTCGGTGAAATAAACTTTTGGTGAAATGGAAAATAAATGTCAACAAAATAACATGTCAATAAAATGTTTCAGTGAAATGTTATATCTATAAAACGAGCGTCAGTAAGGTGAGCTGAACTGAATAATTTTTATAAATTAAAAGATTTTTTTATTAAAATAAAAAATAATTTAATTAATATTAGGTTAGAGTAAGAACTGAAATAAGGAAGAGGAGTATAGTTTATACCAAAATTTTATAAGAAATTTTTTTCTTAGAGCCATAGATTGTTTCTTAAGCAAAATTTTAAGATACAATTAATTTTTGTTTTTTCTTTATATTTGTACAAAAATGATCTGCATACTGTATTTTTCTATATGATTTGTATAGTACAGTATTTAAACACCCTGTGTACAAATAGAAATGCTCTTTATATTTTTATTATTTTTATTATTGGCAATTTCTATTTGTACATGAGGTATATAAAAAACCAACTAATATCTTCAATTTTAGATTATGAACCCATATTTTAGCTTCTAACAAAAAAAATTCTTGTGAAATTTTGGTATAAATAACTTTTACCCTAATTTCAAACCCACTCTTACCATAACAATAAATGTGGGTTTATTCTTTTATTTATTTACTTGCATTTTACACAAAATTGTAAATTAAAAAATTAAATACTCGTGTATAAACACTAGTATAAATTTATAAATTTTCTTTATCAATAGAACTAAATCAAATCACTGGTGTTTAACACCAGTATGTGGTGTAACATGAAGATCAAAATCAAAAAATAAACAAAAAAAAATAAACAAAAGTTAAAGTTGATAAATGTTAAGTAAAAGTTAATAGTTAGGGTTAGGGTGAGGCATAGTATATAGTAAAATTTTACAAGAGGGGTTTTTTTAAAAAAAAGGTAGTTTCATAGATAAAATTTTAAGTTAAAAGGTATTTTTAAAAAATAGCAAAACAACAAAAATTTTATATTACACCTGATCTTTATGTTACACTGCATTTAAAAAATTTGATTAGTGAAAATCATTGTGGTATTGAGCACCTGTAGTGTGATTTAATAAAACCGTTCTTTATTATTATATTATAAATTTATATTTTTAATTATTTTTTTACTATTATACTAACTTTAGTACATCAAATTTTGTGCAATATAAGTTTTGTTTATACAAAATTTTTATATATACTTTGACTAAAATTTTGCATAATAAAAATATTAGTATTAAAGTATATTTTAGCAAAGTTTTAAATAAAAATTATATTTATTATTGCAAAATAATTTCTAAATTTAGTACAGAGAGCCAACGGATATTCTTAATAATTAATTTATCATAAAAATTGATTTTCTAAAAATCTTTTATTTTATTTTGTTGAGTTATCCCCTTTTTAAAGCACCAAGGCCACATCTATAATTATGAATAATTACAGGTCCACTTATGCCAAATGCCAATTAGCTAATTGAAATTCCTCTATGCCCCAGTTATGAGTCCTAGATGTTTAAAACAACAAATTAATTAACGCCAATTTCTTTTATCATAAAATAAAGAAACAAAACTTATGCTACCAATTGAGCCAAGCCAATCTTTTATAATTCTTTAAAACATATTTAAGCAATTCGGTTCTTCCCACATGATAAATATTGCTTTTATCAAATGTAGGATAGCTTTCCAAAACCTTCAAAATCATTTTTCTCCTAGAATATTCTTCGATTCCATACAATACCAATGCTAATTTTTTAAGATCAAATGTTGGTTTAGATCTTTCTATTGTTCTGATCCTTGAGAGTCTGAAGGAATTAGATGAGATGGGATTTTAATGTGGGAGGTCATTTTGTACTTACTGTTTGAGAGTTAATAAATTGATAAATTGGTAAATGTCAATTATATTTAGAGAAAAAAAATGCCTAATGATACATTAATAGAAAGGACTTTGAATATTGGATCCTTTTTCGAATTATAGTTAATGTCACAGTTCTCACGTGACAATTTGGTACAGATCAAAACAGATTTAGATGTCTCTTTTATCAAAAATCGCTTTAAGATAGGGTTAATGCATATGGTATGAATAAATATTAGTGGATATATTAGCAAAATAATCAAAGGAAACTTTTGTTAGAACATTAAAAATTGTTTCCTATACTAATTTTTGAGTTATAAGCGATTTTTGACAAAAGTAATGGTTGTTACATGAGAAACAGCATCAACCAAAATTTGATGCTTAACAATGTTATTCCCTAAATTATTGTTCTGTTAATATTAAACTAACGCCGCAGGTTTTCGGTATGACATGTAAATTATAGATGGATATTAATAAACTGTCTGAATTAAGGAACAATGAATAAAGCATCATTGAAACTAGGCATTGGGCTTTGGTGAGGCAATGGCAGAGATACAGGATAAAGGTACCATATTCCATTATTGGCATAATACAAGGGCGGCCACAAAACATTTTTCACTATCGCCCTTAGTTAAATTAGTAATTTTCTTGTACACTAGAAAGTTGTAATAAACCTTCAATAAAGTCTTCAGAACTCAATTCTATAAAATATAATTCAATAAGCTAGTAAGTTATTCAAAGCCGATGGCAAGTTTTACAAATATTCGTCTTCACATAAATTTCTCCCTCTTATCTCATCTTGAATTAACATTCGTGATTACTCTCTTATTGCATAATTGCTGAGACCAGATCACTCTTAAAATCGCTGCCTTAAATGAATTATTTAGGCCAGACCAACTTAATTCAGTAGTTTACGTTACACTCCTACCTTCCCCTCACTCCCTATAACAAATTGCAGCACGGAATGATACTGCAATACACGAGAAAGTTTGAATATGGAACCACACGAACCTGCCGTAAATCTATACAAGACAATCTATGGGAAAGCGCATTTACAGTACGTAATAAGGCACAGATTCTGTGCAACAGTGCACGTACTAACATGCAATTTTATGTGTTTTCTCGTGCATATTTACATGCAGGTAATATATAATAGCATATATCCATACATATATACATAATAACATATATTGTCGTATATGCATTATTTTATTAACTAAATTTTATAATTTTATTAACTAAATTTTATAAATTTTATTAACTAAATTTTGTATTTTATTAACTAACTTTAATTATTTTATTAATTAAATTTTATCATACAAATTCTTTAATTTAATAATTTACATGTGAATAAGAAAATACTTCTAATTACTAAAACTACCAACTTTAAAAATAATCCAGCAACTAATAATATTGAAAAAAACAAAGTAATAGTACCAAAATGAAAGGTTTTAAAAAAAATTCGAAATGACTACTCTAGAAATAACTCCAATAGGGACAACTTCGATTGTGACAACTCCAATAGCAGTAACTCAGGGGAGATACTAAAATGCAATAATATACAGAAAGTAATAAAAAATAAAAGAAAAAAATAATAGTAAAAAAAAATAAAGTAGCGATACCACCAAAAATGATGAAAATACATACACCAAAAATGATAGTGATTCCAAAAGAGCAACTTTCAAGGCAATAACTCTAAAGGATGGTTTAAAACAATGACAATAACTAAAAAGATTATATAAAAATTAATGAGTTGTAAAAAAAAATTATAAAAATGAAAAGAAAATAATAAAAATTATAAGAGTAAACAAAAAAAAAAAAGCAAATTTTATTTGCTTACAATCAAATGTAATTTGTGCGCGTCAATGCACAGAAATTATTATTAAGTGCAAAAAAAACCAACAAAAAAAACAACAAAACAAAATGAATATTTTGGTGTATGTCAATGCACGGAATTTATAATCATTAAGAATCTTAACGATCATCACGTTAATGCATTGTTAATGCACGGAATTATGATCATTAAGAATCTTAATGATTATCACGTTAGTACATGAAATTATGATCTTAAGGATCTTAACAATTGTAACAATTGTGATATTATGACAAAAATTATGATCGTTAAGAATCTTAACGATTGTGACGATCATGATATTAATGCACTGAAATTATGATCGTTAAGGAGTTTTAAAGATTGTAAATGATTGTTAAAATTGATCGTTAAGGAATCTTAACGATTGTGATGATCGTGACGTTATTGCACTGAAATTTTGATCGTTAAGAATTTTAACGATTGTGCACGTCAGAGCATGAAAATTATGATTATGATCATTAAGAATCTTAACGATTGTGCAGATCAATGCATAAAAATTATAATCGTTAAGAATCTTAATGATTGTGCACGTCAGTGCACGAAAATTATGCTCATTAAGAATCTTAACGATTGTGCACGTTAGTGCACAGAAATTATGTGATCATTAAGATTAATACATGACAATATATGGATAGAATACTATGCACGATAGTGCACGAATTTCAATTTTTCGTGCGATAACGTGTATTAAATTTTTTGGATGATCAGCTTCCGTGCAATTTCTGTGCAGTGATTATGAAACCCGTGCCTACTCGCATACAATTTCGTATTTATGCATACATTTCCTTGTATCGAGTTTTTATAGGGACTATGGGCGAAAATTTCGAAAAAATTTTATAATATTACGGATTATTTTGGAAAGTTTTTTTTGAAAATATTTTTGAAAATTTTTATAACAAACTCCCCTCTAATATTCTCCCACACCTCACCTCTTTTACGAGAAGTAACGTAATCTACTGAATTAAATGGTTCTGGTCTTAGTTTATTTATTATTATCTTACCCAATTGCTATTATTTATTTGTAAATGTACCATTTATTGTTTGCTCAATAAACCTTATTTGCGTCTATTCCTTCTGATTATTATTGTCCTGAATAAATTCAGATACTTGTGTTGATCACCCATTTGATAGTAACATCTGCTGTTAGTCAGAAGCTTTGTTGTCGAATTAGTGATGCATAATCTTGGTCGATGGTTTCCCGCCTGCTGGCTGTAAATCTGAAGGCTTTGCAAAAAAAGGCAGAATTCTACTGAGGGAGGGTAGGGATGGTGCGAATTTGCTTGCTTTGGAGGGCTACTATTAGGCTGCCCGACACTCCTTTTATATCTGTCTTGTCATTGTCTGACAAGTTTGGTTATATTAATGATCGCACCATGAGCCTTGAATTGGTAATTCATTAAATTTTACTTATCTTTCTCCTTGCATATACCGGATTCCTTGTTGAAGTCATAATTACTCATGTAATTGTTGACTCATTTCTTATTGGTATTTTAATTTGAGTAGGTCAACAGATAGAAAAGACAGATAAGCGGTGAGCATTAGTATAATGCTTCTGTGTACATATTATGCTTAAGGCCTTTTGCAATTAACTCTTTAAAATAGCTAATCTATTATAACGAATTAATTTCAAGTGAAACTTTAGTCTAGAGATTCTAGAGTTGTTAATTAAACCAGACAAATCTAGTTCAGTAGTTTACATTCCACTCATCAAAGAAAAAGAATTTATATACCATATTTATCCAAAAATAGGCTTTACTTGTATAATTTTACAACCAAAATTCTTGTGATCTAATGATCAGATAATTTTAAGTACTGCATACAAATTCGATTACCGTAAACTGCTGTATACAAGACCCCCAGATATCAGACCCCTATGTACTAGACCCGGGTATGAAACTCAAAACCAAATGCGGTTTTTTCAAATATCTAGGCTGCCCACTATGAATGAAAAATATACATGTTTTAAATTTTTCCTTCTAATGGTAAAAACTCTCTACCATGGATTAGATCCGGGTTCTAATATTAGGTTTTAATATTGGTGGGGTGTAAGAGACCCGGGTCTTTTATACAGCATTGACGATACTAAATCACAAGAAGGCTATAAATTATTTTCAGAGGAATGCTGAATAGATTTTAATTATTTTTTACTTTACTTTTTCGGAAAGTATCGAATATTCACTCAAAATTTGGTCCAGGCCTTGCTTATCTTTCATGTTCATCCATTTCTTTTCAGACAACTTCGAACCCACGTAAATATCTGCCTTAGCATATCGATTTTGCTAATTTCACTAGTCAATATATAAACAATGATGTTAACCAAAGACTTAACTTCAAATATCCTATTGCATTTGCATTTTAATTTTTTATGTTTATTTGTTTATTTTTTTAATTTTTTTCATATGCTCATTTTACCAGGGACCATAAAAAGAGGTGGAGTAACTGAAAAATTAACCTCGAACGTCCTAATCTATTTTATTAAAAGAACAGTTTAAAATTAAATTTTCTTCCTAACAAAAATAAAACAAAAGGCTTCTTGGATCTTTGTAGCAATTGTTATTATTTTGTATAATATAGTGCGGATGGCTTTAACTCTGAAATCACGTGACTTTTCACTTTTTCTGAAGATCTTGTGATATGGGTAAGCCAATCAAATAGCTCGTTTTCATTATTTTTTTTAGAGAATTTTTTTTAGAGGAAAAAAATTTTTTTGAGAAAATTTTTTTGCCAACCTGAAAGGTAAATCACGTGACTGTATTAGTGCATTCTGATTGGCTTAAATTAAAAAACATATGTGTTTACATTTTTACAATTCATTAAAATTTAAAAGGCTACTACTCTACCAGTTTAGCTTTAAATTGAAATTTAAACCACAAGTTTTATTCTTTAGGTCATAAAGAACAAAACTTGTGGATTAGTTTTGCATTTTATAAATTTTTAAAAAAGGAGTAGAGGTCGGAACTGTTATCTTCTTATCCAGATATCTGTATAGTTAGCACATATCCAAATACCAAAAATGGCCTATGGGTAATAACCTTTATTTGTTAGTTTTAAAAAGGATAATCCAACAGGTACCGTACCACACTGAGCAAAAGACCCCCTTTTTGAGAACCCCTATGCAAGAGATCCAGGTATTTTGCATGCATATTTTTTTAACCAAGTATAATACCTGGGTATTTTGCAATTATTTGATATAGGATTTGGTAAAAGATACAGGTAAATATATTATATTTATTAATATTGTAGCATCAAGCAGCTCCCTCAATGAGATTTGCTAGTGATCGATAGTGTTCCTCAAATTCAAATCAAATCAAATATTGGATCAATTTGAATTTGATCAAATCAAATTGACCCTGATTTGAATTTGATTTGATTCAAATATTTGAATTTGAATTTGATTTGAATTTGATTTGAATTTGAATTTTTAATAGTAATTTTCAAATCAAATCAAATATTTGTCAAATCAAATCAAATTTTACTATATTTGAATTTGATCAAATCAAATATAGTCAAATTTGAATTTGAATTTGATCAAATATTTGATTCAAATATTTGAAAATCAAATCAAATTGCGGAACCCTAATGATCGAGGTGTTGCTCAATCATTTGATTAATCGAATTTAATTGAAATGATTTTATAACGATTTGTTAGAAATTCATTGTGCAAATTGCGGAGTAACTACAAAATACTCTATACAAAATACCTCCTGTCAAAAGATCCTACTATACAAAATATCTGTTACTAATGAAGTACCAGAGAGCAGTGTTGTCATGGGACACAGACACAGACAGTGGACAGTCCGGGACGGGACGTCCGGGACATGTCCGCCCAGAATTTTTTTTGTCCCAGACATTTTGCGACTCAACACGTGATCATCTACCAATAAAATTCGTATAATTCCGCAATTTGATTGGTTTTACCCGGCGGACATGTATCATGTTGGGACATTATTGCGGACATGTCCCGGACGTCCCGTCCCGGACTGTCCGCGTCCCGAAAAATCAGCGGGACAATGTCCATGTACAACACTGCCAGAGAGTACTTTGTAAGTTTTTGATCAGGGATTTTGTATTAGACCCTAGGTCTTTTGCTCAGTATGGTACAGTATCCGCAGGTATTTGCAGGTATCTGTAAATATCCATCAATATTCGTAGCATTTGCAGGTAATTGCAAATATCTGGATATAAATTAAATTGACTATGACATTTGATGAATGCGATCCAGATAACCATTAAAATTTTAAATAGAAAAATGAATAATAAAAGCACATTTATACAATAGTGAAAATAAAAAATAAATTTCTGGTTATTTCCATAGTAAGGAATGGGTGGCAATCAAATCACCAACAATCACTTCACAGATATCAACCTACACCGACAATCATTTTACCGGCAAGCTTTTTTTACCACCACAAAATTCGCTGACACTTGATTTACTGACAAGTTCCTTTTCATCGACAAGTTGATTTTACTGACACACACTTCACCACCAGTTACATTTACTGACAAAATCAACTTATCGACAAGCTCATTTTACCGAAAATAGAATATACCGACAAGCCTATTCTACCGACAATACAATTCATCGTCAATACGATTTTGCCGACAATACAATTGCTGGCAATACAACTCGTTAACATATGAGACCACAGCAATGTAATAAACTACTAAGAATAATTATGTATTATGCACAATAAAAATTGCACATTTTATTAATGATAATAATAATAATTATTGTCACGGCTGTTGCTGAAGTTATGACCTATTTTGATATAAAATTTTAAAATTTACTTTGAATGTTTTTTTTCGTCTTTGTCTTATAGGGTTAGGGTAGGGTTTGGGTATAGATTTCATATTTATAGAGTATATGTGGATTTTAGCAGGGCTTATAGTTTCAAATCGAGACCCTATAACTTTAGCATCAACCATGATACTTAAGGCATCTGGGGAATTGTTTGTCAGCCGGTGAATTGTATTGTCAGTAGAATATTTTGTCAGTAAATTCTATTTTCGGTAAAATGAACTTGTCGGTAAGTTGATTTTGTCAGTAAAATTAACTGTCGGTGAAGCGTGTGTCAGTAAAATCAACGTGTCAGTGAAAACATGCTTGTCAGCAAATCGAGTGTCGGCGAGTTATTTGCAGTAAAAAAAGCATGTCGGTAAAATGGTTGTCGGTGTAGTGTTATGTCTGTAAAGTGATTGTCGGTGAAATAATACGAATGCGTAAGGAATAACCAGAATTTACTTTTTATTCCTACCATTCCCAAAAGATAAAATTAATAAAAGTTGAGAATAAAGCAAACAATGAATTAATAAGTAAAAAACACCCATGAAACTTATCCTAAAAACATCTATTTATTCCACCTTTCTACCTGTAAAAGTGTCCATTTACCTATTATTACCCAACTACTAGTAACTACTTACCTGTTAGTAAGAACACAAAGAGAACCATAAATAAATAAAAAAATAAACAAAAAAACAATAAATAAATAAATAAATAAGATAAAGAAAGTATAATATTAGAAATAAATTAAAATTTAACAAAAAAAGATTAAAAAAAAAAAAGTTAAAAAAATTAAAAAAATAAAAAAATAAATAAAAAAAAGATTAAAAAAAAGGATAAGTTTAATGCTCACCAGTGGTGAATTTCACCAATCCAATTAGAATTAAAAATCAGGTGTAACATGCAAAACAATTTTGTATAACAAAAATAAGAATTTTTTAAAAAATCGCTTCTAACTAAAAATTTTGTCTATGAAACTACTTTTTTTATACAAAAAAAAATTTCTTGTAAAATTTTGATATAAACTATACCTCTGCTCTATCCCAGTTCTCACTCTTACCCTAATATTAAAAAGATTTAATTTTTATTTGTTTTGCTATATATAATTATATATAGATGGATAATCACTGATGAATTTCACCACTAGTAAATGCTAAATTAATTCTAAAAAAAACTGTAAAAAATTTTAAAAAAAAATAATAAATAGAGAATGAAATTAGGGTATAATAAAAATATATATAGTGTACGTATGTACTAGGTGCTAGCATGTGCTCTATCAAATATAGTGCCAAATGTAACATAGATACTATGTTTTAATAATGCATATGCTAGCTCTTGCGGAGCTTTAGCAGTTAGTATATATATACATATATATGTACTGTACTTATTAGGTATGTACTGTACATATGTACATGTACAAAACCTGTTCAAATTTCAATACACAACAAATATCAATGCAAAACATGCTCACAATTACCCATAGTATCCTTAGGATATCCAGTTATTTAATAGGTTTCAGGTTATCTGTGAGGTTATTTAGTAATCTGCAAGGTTATTTGGTTATCTGTTCAATTATCTGATTATTCATAAATTAAAAACTGGTAATTATCCAAATATTAATTTTATAAAAAGAATACAACTGTACAGATAAAAAAATATCCGGTTCCAAGCTCTAAAGAGAAATAGTATTTTTTGTAAAGCTATTTTTTGTACAGAGTTAAAGCCATCTGCACTATACATAGTTTATAAGTCTTTAAGTACTAGAACTCCAGGTGGTTTTAAAGATGTACACACAATCCCTTCTTTTTACTGTATTTGTTCAAATTGGATATTAATAAACAAAGTGGAATTGATAAGATTAGTGTTTGTAGTTGATTTTACATTAGTTAATTTTATCGATTTAGTTGGCTTAGCTAGCTGATTTTCCAAAAAATCAACTTAGTTAATTTTATATATTATATTAAAGTAACCAACCAGATTACCTTTCTTAGTATATAGTACTAAGAGTAGGAGCCAAAATATTTTGAAAAAAAAATCAAAAACATAAAATATAAGCAAGGATTTAGCAAGGTTGCAACAAAAATTTGATAAAATATCTGATAATTCTAAAAGTAAAAAATATTAAAGGGTAGTCTGCCTCTAAAGCATATCGGCTAATTTTGTTTTGACCCCAAAATCAACCAATCATAATTGAGAATTTTTAAAAAAATTTTACGCTTAAAATTTTTACGAAGCAGATTTTTATAAAAACGGTCTTTTTAACAAACTTTGTACTTCTAATTAAACATGTAGAAAATTATGAGATTTACATGTTTTATTATAAGCCAAAAGCAGGTTAAAAAGGCTGTTTTTTAAAAAATTTGCTTCTGAAATTCACACTTGGTAGTTACTAACCAATCAAACAATGACGAACCAATCCTAAAACACCCGAATATATCAACAAACAGTAAAAATACATCTTTCTACAACTTAGTATAGCTGTTTTATTTAAATTTTTTGGTTTTTTATCTTGTCTAGGCGCTAAAAAAGCACTTTAATTAGTTGTATGAGTGCTTCGTTTGTTACTTTTTTGACATTACTTAGAAGCAAAAATTTATGTAACTTTTGGTCTAAAAAAGGCCCAAAAATCAAAATCAGCCGATATGGGGATAAAAAAATTGCAAATCTTATAATAAACAAAAACGGAAATTTATATATTTTTTTTATAGTTTAGAAATCTAGCTTGCCTATATATAAAAGTATTTTTTATTATGTAAACTTTCTTTTAGTTCTAATAAAAGTTGTAAAACCAATTTTTCTGATTCTAATAGTAGTAAAATAATTAAAATTAGTTAGATAGATTACGAGATATAGGTTTGTTTTGATTTTTTACTATAGAGTTTTTTCTTAAGAACAGAATCACATGGGATTCTATTTTTATATAAGGCAATTAGTAAATCTCTGCTGATTTTTACTATAAAATTTATACCCTTCAACTGCGAACTACCCTTTAATTGACTTTGACTTAGCTGGCTAAGCTAAATTTTAAATATTAACTTAGTCAAGCCAATAAATAAAGGTCTACTACAAATACTAGATAAAATATATTTAAAATTTTATGAGTATTTTGAGAGAAATGGTGTTGTTAAGGTAAGTTTGATTATCTGAGTTGTTTAAAATTAAATCAGAATTTCAAGTATTAGATTTTTTATCAAAGAAAAATTAATTTTCCTAATAACAGATTCAGTAATAATGAAAAATATGTTATTATGACTGAGTAGATAATAATTTGATACTTCTATGTACTATATATTTATCATTTTCCAATTTTTCAATTTTTTTTTTTTGTTCAGTTATAGTAATTGGTTCTGTCAGGAAAATTTAAAACATGATTAAAATCGGTATTTAAAATTACTTGCACAAGATACACATGTGCAAGTATTTTTTTTTGTACAAGAGAAGTTCTAAATGCATATGCACAAGTATGCAATTGAATTTAAATAAGTCTTGCATAAAAAATAACATGCAAGAGAAATTTTAATATTTTATCACACAAAAACTTAGTCTACATATAAAATAGGATAATAGCAGTTCAAAAATCTCTGAAAGAAAAATGAATAAACATAAAATATGAGCAAGTTTGAGCTTAATTTTGAGAAAATATCTAAAATATCCTAAATAATTAATAAAAAATATAAGATATACATATTATTAGTATTTTTATAATATTGGTATTATTTAGAGATAGTAAATATGTGCATATAAAAATAAAATTTATATGCATCTGTGTGCAACTAGTAGTTGGTTTGTGCAATTAAATCCTATGGCACAGCTGCATTTGTGCATATAGGTTTCAATCTGAATTTTAATTACTAGTTGCAAGTATCTAATCAATTATAATTGATTGATTTATCATAAAGCAATTATTGTAGGTAGAGATAGTAGGTGATAATAATCAATCTAAATCAAAATCAATTATAATCAAAAAATATAAATTAATTAAAAGAGGGCTCCTAAGTATGTGCAAAAACTTTTGAGTACACGTAACTAAATTCTTTAAAAAATCTGTTGTACTGTTATACAAATTTTCTTTTTTGATAGCAATTATTCTTACTTGAATCTTTTGATTAAACATAATGATACATGATGGGAGTAGTACTCCATTTTATTTTTTTTTCTATTATTATATATTGTACTCAATAAATATTTCTATATTCACATAATGCAATAAATGTAGAAGGAGTAAATTTGACATAAAGGAGCCAGATTTGCAAATGGGCAATAAAGAGAACAAATGAACAAGACAAGTAAGGTTAAAAAGCGCCAAGGTTTACAATTTACTTCTAAATTTGTCTTTATAGCCTTATCACATGTACTACATATCTACAGTATCATCATGAATTATTATATACATATCTATTATTTTGCTTATATAAGCCTCTTATTTATATAAAACTTTTCTCTATATAAACTATAGATATTATAATAATAACTCTAGCATGACTTTTGTCAATACATTAAGTTATCTTGTTTGGCCTTTGATGTAACTTAATTGATGATCCGGATAAGATCGGCACTATTACCATATTGGGATAATAGTAAATTTTGGGGATAAGTACAATATAAATTTTTATTATATGCAGAAATCTGAAGTCGGTCCAATTAAAAGTATTTTTTTTATTAAGTTAACAGTTCATGTCAATTAATTGAAAGTTGTAGAGCATAATGAGATGCATCTAATGGTGGTTATATCATTCAAATCGGCCCAGTGTGCGCTGAGATATCGTTAAAAAACGATTGGCTGACTATATAAAATTTCTAGTTTGTTTACATAGAATTTTATATAGTTGGCCAATCGTTTTTGGCGATATTTCAGCGTACACTGGGTCGAATTGAATGCTCTAACTACCATTGGATGCGTCTCAGTGAGCTCTACAACTTTCAATTAATTGACACGAACTGTTAACTTAATAAAAAAAATACTTTTCATTGGACCGACGTCAGATTTCAGATATAGTAAAAAACATAGTAATTTCCTCCAAATTCTAATATAAAAATAGTGCTGATCTTATCCGGATTAGCAATTAAGAGTAGAGTGTGCATAAATCATTTATTATATCATATAATTTTTGTGGAACAATGAGATTTCATACATAAAATTAAAATATATTAATAATAAAAGTTTTTGAAGCCACAGTTAATCTTTACCAAAATTTGGTAATATACAGATTAAGCCTTCTTTTAATAGTAGTAAAATCTTAGTGAGTTGTATTATTTTAAAAAATATTTTCTTATATAGTAAAATTTGCTGAAGTGGCTTCAAATTTGCCAGATTACACAAAAATCATCTTTTCATCTGTTATACAGGCAAATTTGTCTGCAAAATTTATTTTTTGTATAATTGTTAAAAAAGTAGATAGGAGAGATCCCCTTAAAAAATATTTAAATTAATTTAGTTAGCTTTATACAATACTTTGGCAAAGTATTAATTTAAAATTTGTTATATCAAAAATTTTTACTAACTAAAAATTATATTTTTTCCTATATATAACACAGGTTGAATAAAGCCCTACTTGGAACTGTATAGCTGGACAAAAACCAGAGACATATCAAGTTTTGACATGTCTTTGGTTTTTTATTTTTAAATTAGCTATATATCGGGTATCCAATATTAATATGGAAGTAACCTAATTATAATATGATATACCTAAAAGTTATCAGTTTTAAACAGATATCAAATTAGATAACCTAATAGCAATATCAGTAATTTTGTATAGCTATGAAATTTAACTGATAAATACTAGTTTTCTATAGAACAATTGGGTAAAAATCAGAACAATATCATAATTAAATAAGTTACTCTAATCCACAGGTTGAAGAAAGACAGATCAGGCTTCAATCGGCATTATGTAATCCCGATATGAATGATATGAACCCAATTTGAAACAGATATTTGGTGCAAATAGGAATCTTTAAATACAAGTCAGGATCATATAAGCATTTAAAACATATTGGAATGCTAATAAATCTATTAGTTAATTGATAAAGCTATAAGGCAAGCTTTAGAGTTATCAGCATTTCGATATGTATTGAACACCTATATGAACCTGATTTGTATCCTAAAGGTCTCCTATTTGTGCCATAGGGTTTATATCAGGATTATATGATGCTGATTGGAGCCTGATTTGCCTTCATTCAATACATTAGGGTGATTCAAAATTAACTTATTTCGAAAATAAAATAGAAGTTTAAAAATCCTATTTTTATTTTGAAATTCTGAAATTAGAAAATAAAATAGGAGCATTTTCTAAAGCAACTTAAGTTGATTCTAATTTGATCCTCATAACGAATGTGTAATTAATAAATTTGAAAATAAATTAATTTAAAAATAAATGAACCTCAAAACTATTGTTATTGAAAAAAAAACATTTGCTATAGTAACTTTAGAACACCTATATAAATTATTATATTGTTGCCATCCTAAAAATTTTAAATACAAAGATGTAGGCTTTATAAATAGACTTTAAGCCAACAAATTAATTTTCGCGCATACTAATTTGTTTTCTTCTCATTCTTTATATTCTTTATAAAGTACAATTTTAATGTAATAACTGCTCTTCGGCCACTAAGTAAACTTTATCTTAAAATTACTTAAATTCTAAGATAAATTTGCTAAATTAATTTAGAATTTCTTTATTTTTATTTAGGCTAAATTGGAATTCTTTATCAACATGAGCATGTTTTGGAATTCTAATACAGTATGTTATATGTACTCATAAATTCTAA
This sequence comes from Gigaspora rosea, assembly GCA_003550325.1. Taxonomy (NCBI): domain Eukaryota; kingdom Fungi; phylum Glomeromycota; class Glomeromycetes; order Diversisporales; family Gigasporaceae; genus Gigaspora; species Gigaspora rosea. Next base: position 25,894 of record QKWP01000619.1, read on the forward strand.
ACACTGATCTAATCACCAGTTATACAGATCAGTATAAATATACTTCTTTTACAATTCTAACTATGAACTATATTTTTTGGCTTTCTTTCTTTTGCTTAAACTATTTTTTTTATATTTTTAGGTTTTTGTAATGCTTTTTCTTTGTGAAATCTCATCATTTGGAGTCATCCATTCTAGCAAATTTTCTTCTTTGTTAGTGTTATGTTTCTTTATTGCTAGTGCAGTCTTGTTATAGCTTTGTCATATAGTTTTCACGAAATCATATAGTTTTTTTGCTTAAACTAGTTTTTTTTTTACTGAGTACTAACATTTTTAGTTTTTATAGTGCTTTTTTCTTCATGTGATCTTGTTGTTGGAGTCATCTATTCCAGTAAATTTTCTTCTTCATTGGTATTGTGTCTTTTTACGACTAGTGCATCCTTTCATTAACAGCTTAATCATGTAGTTTTTTAGAAAATCTTACTTTTTTTTGAACTTGTTTTCTTTTTTTACTGAGTACTAACATTTTCAGGTTTGTAGTGCTTTTTTTGTGTGATCTTATCGTTGGTGTTACTGTCTTCCTCCTCTATAATCACGCAGTTTGTTGTAGCAAAAATGGTGATTATAAAGAGGTGTGATTATATCGAAATAATCCTATATAATCACATATAATAATGTGATTTATATTATGTGAATATATAGAGGTAATAAAAATTCGGTAAAAAAAAAAAAAAAAGATAACCTGCCGGATTGTCCTGTGCTAAATTTATCGTGATTGATTTTAGAACTCTGTGATATACGTTAAGAATCGATTTTAATCCCTGACCTCATATTAGAGCCTCATGACATAATCTAAAGCTCTATTCGACCCTAATTACTTGGACCAAGTCTATTCATGCCTCAATCGAAGCCTTACCATTGTTAATAGTTCTAGTGTATAGTTGCGATACTTACATGGGTTTATTTAGCCTCTCACAATATACATACATAATTAGGTTTATGATACGTATTATCAAAAGTATGTCAGGTTTGTACAAATTTATAGCAAAAAAGATTTTTAATTACTGTATATAATATGCATTTTATCGCCCATATAATTCTTTAAATCTTATTTCTATTCTTTCATTTTAAATTACAGTAAATAAGTAAATAGGTTATTCATAATGTAGTGTATACATTTTTATTATCAATAGAATTCCTGTTAAATATTACTTCTATGTTTTCTCACTTTAAATTACTAGTGCGTAAGTATATAGTTTATTGATAAGATATTATATTCATTTCTCATCAATAGAATTAATATATTAATTAATTCTATATTTTTTTAATTTTAAATTGCAGACCTACTAGCCGGTAAATATACAGTATATTCATAAAATAATTTACACATTTTATCGTCAATAGAATTCTCTATTAAATATAGCTTTGTTTTTTCACTTTAAATTACCAGAGAGTAAGTATATAGTATATTCATTCATAAACAGTATATACATTTTATCGTCAATATAATGCTTTAAATCTTATTTCTCTGTTCTTTCACTTTAAATTACCAGTGTGTAAGTATATTGCATATTCATAAAGTATGTAATCATTTTATAGTCAATATATTTCTTTATTAAATATTATTTCTCTGTCTTTTACTTTAAATTACCAGCGAGTAAGTATATAAATGATTTATAAAATAATGCTATTTTATCAAAATAGAATTCTCTCTTAAATATACTGTTCCATTCTTTCACTTTAAATTACCAGAAAGTAAGTACATAGTACATTCATAAAATAATGTACACTTTTTTTATAGTTAATAGAACTCTCTATTGTTCTCCGTTTTTTACTTTAAATTACTAGTGAGTAATTATATCTGATATAGTATATTCATTAAACAACGTATACATTTTATCGTCAATATTAAATATTAACTTCTTTGTTTTTTTTTACTTTAAATTTACAGTATGTAAGTATATAGTTTCTTCATAAAATAATGTACGCATCTTATCGTTAATAGAGTTATTAATTAAATATTACTTCTCTGTACTTCCAATTTTAAATTACTAGTCTGTAAATATATTATATTCAAAAAATAATGTACGCATTGTATAGTCAATAGAATACACTATTTAAATATTACTTCTATGTTTTTCCATTTTAAAGTACTAGTTCGTAAGTATAATATATTCATAAAATAATGCACGCATTTTATCATCAATAGAATTCACTGTTAAATATTCCATTTTAAATTACTAGTTCGTAAGTATAGTATATTAATAAAGTAATGTCCAAATTGTATTGTCAATATAATTTACTATTAAATATGGCTTTTCTGTTTTTCATTTTAAATCACCAGTCTGTAAGTATAATATAATCATAATAATGTGTGTATTTTATCGTCAATAGAATTCTCATTAAATATTATTTCACTGTACTTCCATTTTAAATTATCAGAAAGTAAGTATTATATATTCATAAAAATAATATACGCATTTTATCATCAATAGAATTCTCTATTAACTATTTGTTTTTACTTTAAATTACCAGATAGTAAGTACAGTATATAGTTTAGTATATTCATAAAATAATGTACGCATTTTATTATCAATAGATTTCTTTATTAAATATTACCTTTCTGTACTTCCATTTTAAATTACTAGTTTGTAAGTACTGTATTCGTTTTATGTAATTATATAGAATGATATTATATATGTATTATATTTTATTTATACTATATTAGTATGATAGTGATTATAAGCAAATTGTGATTATATATAGGTATTTTATAAATAAAAAAAATTGAATCGAAAATTTATGTGATTATATAAAGGTTGTGATTGTATAGAAGGTGATTATAGAGGAGGAAGACAGTATTTTGGTGAATTTTTTTCTTCATTGGTGTCATATCTTTTTACTATTAGTGCAGCCCTTTCAATAACGGCTTCATTATATAGTTTTTCAGGGGATCATACTTTTTTTTTGTTTTTTTTTTTACTAAGTACACTATTTCAGTTTTGTAGAGCTTTTTTTCTTTGTATAATTTCATTGTTGGAGTCACCCATTCTGGTGAATTTTTTTCTTCGTTGGTATTATGTTTCTTTATTGCCAGTGCAGTCCTTTTTGTTAACGGTTTCATCACGTAGTTTTTCAGGGAATTATACTTTTTTTTTTACTTGAACTTGTTTTTTTTATTTACTAAGCACTAATAGCATTTTCATTTTTGTAGTGCTTTTCTTTGTGGGATCTCAGCATTGGAATCACATCTTTTTATTGCTAGTGCATCCTTTCATTAACAGCTTCATAACTTAGTTTTTTAGAAAATCATACTTTTTTTTTTTGAACTTGTTTTCTTTTTTTACTGAGACTACCATTTTCAGGGGTTGTTTAAAGCCAGGCGCATTCACATAATATAAAGCCAATCAAATCATAAAATTTGATCTTTACGGATCAGCCTGACGAGACAAAAACAAAGAAAAAAGTGAAAAATGCTGAAAATACAAAAAACGAGTGTCTAATCTTGTATAGTAGCATTAATAAAAAATGTCATAAAAACAATTTTACTTATAAGTTAAGTGCAACCCTAACACCTAACTAACTTTTACCCTAATTATAATTAAATAATCAAAAACATATAAATGCATTTGGCTTTAGCCATTCACATTTTTAGTTTGTAGTGCTTTTTTCGTGTGATCTCATCGTTGGTTATTAATTCTGTTAAATTTTCTTCTTTATTGATGTTGTATTTCTTTACTGCCAGCGCAGTCCTTTCATTAATAGTTTTATGATATAGTATTTTTTGAATTTGTTTTTTTTTTACTTAAAGTACTAATTTTAAGTTTTTGTAGTACTTTTCTTTGTAGGATCTTGTCGTTGGAATTGTCTGTTCTGTTCTTTGTTGGTGTCGTTTTTCTTTATTCCGTTATGGTTCTTTGTTAATGACTTTGTCATATAGTTTTTCAAAGAAGCGTAGATTTTTCTTTTTTGAGTAATAACATTTAGTTTTAGTGCTTTTCTTTTTGTTGTGAAGATGCTCATTTCATCATTTTTGTAGTTTGGAATTACCCATTTCATGTATTTTCTTCATCATTGTTTTCATCCAGTTACTAGTTTAGCTAGTGTTAATAGCTTATAGTTTAGGGTAAATTATTAAGTACAATTAAATATGTTGTATAATGAAATATTTGTAATGCTATGTATATATATAAATAATAAAGAATGTAATGTGATATTGGTAATTATTACTGATTATAATACTTATCTGTTATATAATATTAATATAGAAAACAAATTGGGAACCCAATTGTTCTCCGGTATGATTTTGTTTGACCTATAGCTTGTTTTTTCCTAAATATCTTCAATTAGTCTCTGATTTCAAACAGATATTTGGCAGAAATAAAAGACTTACCAGAAATATTTAGAATCGAATTAAGTTTAGTATCGAAAAACTGATAGGTTTTAAATAATTCAATAAGTATCTTAAATTAATCCAATGTATACCCAGTTTACTAGCAATTTAAAGTAAAATAAGATACCTATCATTTTAATCTATAAGCCTACTAGTAGATCGATTTAGATCCTAAATATTCACGATTGGTATCTTATTTCTGCCAAATATCTGTTTGAAATCAGTGACCTATTGGAGACATTTAGGTTTAGCCTGTCAGTTAACTTCTATATACATATCATATAGATATACTGGGTATTCGATTGTTATTCAGTATGGTTTTGTTTGACCTGTATAAAATTACATCAAAATTTTAAAATTTTAACTGTGAATAATTTTTGTTCTAATCTGTTTTGGATGATTTAACTACCAAAATAATCGCCTAAATGAAACAATTTTAATGAGCCTAAAATCGCTAAAATTTGATCACAGGATCCTAAGATCGATAATGATTTATTTATATTACAAATCTCTATTGATCTTAGAATCCTGTAATTAGATTTTAATGATTTTAGGATTATTAGAATTATGTTACGAAATGATCATTTTGATAATTAAATTATCTAAAACAGATTAGTAGATCAAAAGTTATTCAATATTAAAAATTTTTAATAATAATTTCAATATACATAAATATAATATATTAAACCAACTATAACCAATTTTTTTTTGTAAAATTTTATTTTTTTATATTTAGTTAACTTGAAATAAAAATTCTAATAATAAATTGGGGATTAAATATATTTAAAAATTTTTAAAATTTAAAATTTTAATTATTTTTTCAATTTTAGATCTATTATTTAAGTTCTTTGATTAATCTGAGTAAAAATCTCTAATTTGGATAACTGAATTTGTTAAAATTTAAGGGTGGGTGAATGTAGATCATTTTTTATATGATCTATGTGGTATATTAGAATTTTATATAGTAAATAAAAAAGGTTTATGTAATTTAGCACATATGCGTTGTAACGCACTCATTTGATAAACCAATCAGATCGTAGAATTATGTGTAATGTGAAATCGAGAAAAAATAGCGATCTTTTAAAAAATCGTCTATGTCTCATAAATTTGCTTATGAAACCACTCTTCGTGTTCTAACAAAAAAATTCTTTACAAAATTTTACTATAAAACTCCTTTCTCACCTATACACTTTCTAATCTTACTCTAACCCTAACTAACAAGAAAACAGGTTATTTTGATTGTTTTGATTTCACATTACACCAAATCATATGAGGTGCGCTATAGCACACATACACAAAAATATTAAATTCAATAAAAAAATGCTTCTGATAATTTTTTTAAGATCTTGACCAATTTGTATAATATTTATATCATAGGTAGTTTTAAATAGTTTGTTTATAATATTGAAGTTGTGCAATATCCATTGCTTTAAAAAAAAATCAACTTTATATATAATTAAATTTTTGTAGGACGTTATATGATTTTGTAGGTTGTACAAAGAATTGATTGGTCAGATCATATGATGTTTACATGTAAATTATATGATATCATATAAATTGGTTATACAAAGTTGATCTACAATCAATTTTATATAAAATTAGAAATTTGTATACCATACCCTTAAAGATTAATTTAATTATTAAATTAAAAATTGAAGCTTTTTTTTTTACTTTCTAAATTGCCATTGTACGGCAGACTTTTATTGAGAATTGGTATATTATATTTATAGTTAATAATTTATATCATGCTCTAATCCTATAAGACCTCTTCCATCCAACTATGCTTACCTTATGCTACTACCTTATAGGGACCACCCAGGTTGGCAATTAGCTATTACTTTTCTATTTTAGCTAACCAGATCACGGATATTTCATCTCAGTAAAAGAATTGAAGCTCTAAAATATAGATTTGTTATTTTTAGCAAATTAGATCAAAATTGACCAAAATTTAGTTATAACTTATATAAGAGATGTTCAGAGGTTCTTTTAATGATCTTATCTCTTTTAGATTCATTATAATGAGCTCTATAACTTTCAATTAATTGGCAAGACTCATTAACTTATAAAAAAAATATTTTTCCTTGAGTGATCATAGCATTTCTACAATAAAAATTTATATTATAAGTAGAAATGCTAAAATCACCTATAGGATGTTACAGTCCTACAAGGACCATGGTCTGGACTGGTCTTTTGAACTGGTTAATTGGTCCTTAGTCTGTAATTAAAGACCAGATCCAGACCAGTCCTTATATAGCATTTATAAATCTTAAAATTTTTGTATACAAATGATCAGATGCACACAATTTAATACTAGCGATACAAGTAGTAGGTTAAAATATTTTTGAAATAATAAAATGAAATAGAAGTTATCTGAAAATGATATTTTTAACAGATTTTGAAAGAAAATCTACAATCATAAAAGAATCCAATATTAAGTAAGCTTACAAATAAAACAAATCGGATTATAAATTATTGATTTTAAAATAAATACACCACTAATTTAATTCGAAATTATTTTTTATTAATAAAAAAAATTATAAATCGAATATATCACTTTTTCAGCCAATTTGCATCATTTAATTAAACCAAATATAATATATAAAGTCTGAAACAGCCTATTTTTGCTATTTTGACTACTAGATACTTAGAAATAGATTGATATACATTCATATATATGGGCTGTTATCAATAAAAATTAGGCAGATTGACATTTTAAAAAAAATCTATACCTCAATTTCGCAGCTCATAAAAGTTGAGATATAGTTTTTTTCTTAAAATATTAATCTGCCTAATTTTTATTGATGGCAACCCATATGCATTTATGTGCTGATTCTGAAAATACATATTTTTCCATCACAAATTCCAAATTAGAAACCTATTTTTCACGCATATATAAGCCGGTAAAACATAAATTTGGCTTGGTGAATCATGCATACAAACACAACATACAAATTTGTAATAACTTTCAAAAAATACGCATTTAGTTTATCTCTAAATACTAAAAGAGATTTTCATGATATTCTTTAAAAAAATATGCATTTGGCACATTTCTAGATACTAAACGAGATTTGTGGTATTCTTTCAGAAAATATGTATTTGGCCTAGATAGCAAAAGAGAACAGATTTAGAATTGCGTGAGTAAAAACTTATTGCAATAAAAATAAATAGAAATATCTAAAAAATTCAGAACAAAGTTAGTTGCAATTGATTTTTAACAAAGAATAATAGAAAAATCTCTATATGAATTTCTGACCTGAATATATTTTTGATCCTTATAGAAAAAATTTATTAGTAATAAGATAAAAACCATCTGTAGCAGTAGGTTTTTATATACCTTGCTTTAATATAAAAGCTTTAGTTTTTTGATCATAAAAAAAACCTCCCAAAAACACAATAATATGGATTTCGAAACTACTGATACGATACCAATCTTCTTTCTGATCCTAAAAATGATACTAATAAAATGCTCGAGGATAGTGTTTCAGATATTAATAGTCAAATGTCTTATGAAACACTATCCCAAAGTAGCAATAAAAAAAAACTGGTAAAAAAAGTCTAGTATGGCCTTATTTCAATTATGATATACCCGAACACCCTGGTAAACCAGTATGCAAAAATGCAAAGAACCTTTTTTGACTAAATTGGGGTTTCGTCTTTATAAAGACACCTTCAAGGGTATAATATTATTGTACCAGTTAAACGTCAAACTTTTTTCACTTTCCCAGAAACGATTCGTATAATGACGAAGGCAAAAAAAATAAGATGAAAAATTAATTGCCTGGATCATCGTCAACCAACAACCCTTTACTATTGTCGATAATCTGTATTTTAGAAGTTTATTAACTTTCTTGATTCTCGATATACGATACCTACAAGACATGCTATAAAGATAAAAATTATGGATAAGTTTGAAGATAAACGCAACAAAATAGTTAATGATATTTTCAAAATTCCTAGAAAAGTTTTCTTGACAGCTGATATGTGGACGGTGTTAAATTTTAAGGCATTTCTTGGTGTTACAATTCACTATGTTGATTCTAACTGGAAATTATAGCATTTTTTTTAGATATTATTCCAGTTACTTATTGCAAATACTATTACAAATTTCCTTGCTCATTTTAATATTAAGAATAAAGCGCTAGCACTTACCACAGACAACGAGGCTGCAATGTTTGTTTGTGGAAGGCTAATCACACAGAAGCTGTAAGATGAATTTGATAGTATTGGGTTTTCGCATTATAGATGCGTAGCTCATATTCTTAACTTGGCTGGAAAAAAAAATTAGAAATGGTCGATACTTTAGTAGATAAAGTTTGCAATTAATGGCTAAAATCAAAGTATCTATTCATCTCTGTAATGATCTATGAAGACTGTGTAAACTAAAGAAATTCCATACGTTAAGCCCAAATTAGATATCGAAACCAGGTGGAATAGTGCTTATTATATGTTAAAAAAAATATAAAAAATGGAAACAGTCCTTAATCTACTTGCTGCTGATCATTCATCCATCTGTTTACTATATCCAATAATAATAAACAATGCAATTTAAAAGTATAAATCAAAAATTTGACCAACCTTTTTCCCTTGTAGTACTCAAATATAATAATTTAAAAAATATATCGTATAATAAAACTAATATAAATAATTAAATTATTAGAATGTGCTTAGTTTGCTAGAACCTCTCGAAGCTACTACGAAATTACTTTCGGCTGCATCATATCTAACTATGGGAGATATATGTTTGGTGTTTTTAAGTATTCAAGACTATATAAATACATATATTGAGCAAAATGGACTTTCTCAAATTAGAGTTGCAGTATCAATAAACCAAAAAGTTGAAGAATATTGAACCATAATGGATAGGCCCTCTATAGTTTCCGCTGTTCTTGATCCTCATACTAAATTAAAAATATTTGACAGAGTAGATGCTGTTAATACTAAGAATGCCATTCAAGAAACTATAAATCAATATGTTTATAGGGATATCCAAGCTTTACCAACCTCTAACAATGATTCAGAAAGTTCGATTAAAACTGCAAGAAAATTCTTTTGAAACTTGCGCAATTGAATAGAAATAGAAGAGCCTTTAATTCCTAATTATACCACTGAAAATACTCTAGAGCAAGAATCATCAGCTATGAATAGTAGTGAATTGGATAATTATCTTGTGTTTGATACCATTAAAAAAGATACAAATCCCCTTGATTGGTAGAAAGTAAACCAAAAAACTTACCCAATTTTATCAAAAATGGTTTCTGACTATCTTAGCATTCAGGCTACTAGTCGCCTGTGAACAAGTCTTTTCGATTGCTGAAAATACTATTTCAAGAACTCGTAACCACCTTCATTCTAAAACAGTAAGAGCATGCCTTTGTATTAAAAGTTGGATTAGCAATAGTGTAGGTAAAAATTAAATTAACAAAAAAATAAAACATTCAGATATTTGATCTAAAAAAGCTGTATTATTATCAATATTATAAATATTATATAAATATATAAATATCAAAATGATTTTAAATTATGAAATTTACCAATTAATTCAGTTCAAAACCTTTTAATACTTACAGTATATACAGTAAAGTTATAGAGTAAAATTTTCACTAACCCTATATCTTGTAAAATATATGTAAAAGTGTATAGTACAAAAATTGAGACAAACGTATAAAATCGTAATAGTGTTTGTAAAACTGCAAAAGAAAAAGTCGTTAGCATTCAAGTGTACATTTAAAACTTGGTCAGTTCTTAATAATTTTTGGCATCATATTTTTCTGCTAATCCAACTCGAAAAGAGTACTTAACCCTTCTATACGATGCAAGATCAAAATTTAAAACCGTAATTTTTTTTGAAATTCTAAATTTTTATTGGCTAAAATAGACCGGTCCTGAACTGGGACTTTTTAATGGCCATCTATAGACCATAGCCTGGTTCGCAGTCTGTTACCCAAACTGGTCTTTTGGACCAAGACTGGACCGAACTAGACTGATTTATACCTAAAGTAGAGATACGAATGTAGTTGAGTAGGATTTATAATTGAGTATTATACTCATATGTATAGTAAAGCTATTATACTAACCATACTTGATAGTATAACTATCATACCGATCATATTTAAGTATATATAGCGATAAATATGTAATTTAAGTTTACGTATATATGATGATTAAACATTGATTATTCATCGATATTAAATTAAAAGTTTGTATTAAAGAATAATTGATTACATATATATGATTATGAAAATTGATTATTCATCGATATTAAATCAAAGTTTGTAATAAATAATAAATGATTACATATATATGATCATGAAGATAAATTATTCAAGTAATATGGTATTAATTAAATAAAATGCTTAATATTTTTGGGATTATCTTTTGCTTACAATTTTTTCAACAGGTAAAATATGCTGTTTAAAAATATATTTTTGAAAATTTTGGGATTCTTGTTGGATAAAGATAATGATAATATATAATTTTTAGAATAAAAAATAGATAATTTTACTATTCAAGTTATTGATAAAATTGAGACGATTTATGAAGAGGATCTTAAACTTCTTAAGCATTTGGAAAGCTTTGAAAGTTATAGAACTATTGATGTAAATAACAGCTTATATATATATTAAGAAATAAATAATTTAATTAAATTTCTAATTAAGGTAATAATTAATTGAGCTTGACCTCAGATGAAAAATTTGATGCAATATTTAAGAGAATAGAAATTAAAAAAACTATAATATTGATCTTAGTAGATATGATAAAAGTGGTATCAAGTGAAAAATTTCAGCTATCAGGCGAAGCAGTAAGTAAATTTATTTAATTAATTTAAATTTTATTCAACTTATAATATATATTAATTTAATAATAACTAATAAGCAATCTAAAGCTAGTCCCTCAACAAAAAAAATGCTCTATATAAACTTCCAAAAATAAGAAATCTCAAAAATCAACCAAAAGTAGTTTAGATAAAAATAATTTTGTTTCAGATACAAAAAGGACCAATGAATCATTAATGACACTAATGGAAAGATTGAAATATGAAGAGCGTATGCTTTTAATTGAAGAAAGAAGGAAAAACTAAGAGAATTACAAATTGCCAATACAATCAAAGAGCGTAACATGGACTTGAACAAGAACAATAGTCTTAGAAATAATCACAATATATAATATTTGCATATTAGTATATTATTTGCATTAAATTGATATTTGCAAAAACAATTTATTAATAAATATTTACGTATTAAATATGTAATTGTCAGGTGTAAACATATTTTTTTTATAAATATTTGCGCTTCTAACAAACAATTATTTACTCATACAAGTTAGTATATTTGACAAGTAAACAAAAACTAATATATTTTTTAAATATATAATAGATTAAAAAATTGACAGGTGATATCATAGTATTCAGAGATAATTTTAAAATGGCAGATCAATACGAAACAGTTCTTAAAAATAGAGACCTAAAGGAAACTGACCTTCTTTACAAATTGAACTTTATCGAAATAGGATCGTGGTATTAGAATTTTGGTTAGGTATTGTATTAGTAGAAGATGAAGTTACAGATTCGGATACAGATAATCGATGAGTTAGTCGCAAATTATTTGTAGTTCATTAAATTTTTTATATTAATGGAATACAATTCACCGAAACTTTCTGATAACTTTGGTTGACAAAATTTATATTGCTCGGCCTAAATTATTCTTAAGGGTAGGGTAAATGTAGATCATTTTTCATATAATCTGCATGGTATTACAGATTTTTATATAGGAAATAAAAATTCGCTACAAGCAAAATTTTTTAATGCTCTAACGAATTTTTATCAAAATTTCATAATGTGCAGATAAGAAATTTCTATTTATAGTAATAATAATTTTGAAACTTGTTTTATTTGAAAAAATTCCACTTCGAATATTACTGAAGTTTCCCAGGTGGCTCTATGTTTTTTCCAGGTGACAAAAAGGGACAAAAAACTTCAGTAATATTCGAAATAGAATTTTCTCAAATAAAACAAGTTTCGAAATTATTATTACTATAAATAGAAATTTCTTATTTTCACGTTATGAAATTTTGGTAAAAATTCATTAGAGCATTAAAAAATTTTACTTGTGACAAATTTTTTTTCTTGTAATACCATGCAGATCATATGAAAAATGATCTATGTTTACCCTACCTTTAATTTCTAAAAATTAACCAAATTACATGTGACCATGGATCTATAGAAATATCAAGATTTTTGGCAGTTTTGCTGTGTATATTCTTAAGGTTTAAAAAAATAAAATTTAGAAATTCGTATCATCAAATAATTTCATATGAGCTGCAACTTGCAGATCCCTTAATTTACACTTGACTGCTATGCATATTTGTATTACATTACACAACTTAATAAAAGGATCGAATAAGATTGAATTTGCTCATTTAAAAATGGAGGATCAAAGACCCATTGTTCTTTGGTCCCATCCAAGATCTCTTTCTACAGTTTTTGAATAACCGTTTCTTCAACGTTCTCAAGAATTCCATGTTATCCATGAAACAATTAATCCAATAAGTCGTGCTTATGTGACCAAAAACTTTGAATTTTTGAATCAAATTCTGTTACCTAAACCTACTGATCCGATCACTTTTGTATATCATTTTTCACCCACTCTTAATGAAATTCTTGCTCCTCATTATTATAATGATGATAAAACACATACTTTAAGAGTTTTTGCGGAGGAACATGCATCCAATTTTTTAGATGCATTAGAAGAAAATCTAGACAGAAATCCATTAGGATCCAAGGAAATTCTTTCAAAATTTAAACACACATTCATAATTAGAAATCCAGAAAAATCCATAAAGTCTTTTTACAAAGCTGCCAATTCTACATATAAAGCTTGGAATAAAGCCTGCGTACCTAATTCTAAAAGATATGACATTTTTTTTCCTGAAAAAGTTTGGCTCAAAGAATCAAGGATTCTTTATAATTTGACTAAGAACATAACTGGAAAGGATATTGTTTTAGTAGATGCTGATGATTTAGTTCGAGAACCAGAGAAAATTTTTAGAAAATATTGTAAGATGGTCAATATAGAGTTTAAGAAAGAAATGCTTGAATGGAAAGAAGAAAGGTTGAAAATATGGGATTTAAAATTGTCAGGCCCAGATATAGATTATTTGTGGCATAAGTATGTTTATTATTTTCAAGTAATTTTCTTTTCATATATTAGCTAGGTACATATTATAAATAAAAAACAGGAATGTAATGCAAAGCACAAGATTTAACAAATCAATCAATGGTGAAGAAGAAATTGAATATCCTCAACATGTTTATGACTTAATTGCTAAAAGCAAACCTCATTATGATTACTTGTTTCAATATAGAATTAAGATTTAGTACAATCTTGAAGAAAAATTCCAAAACTTAGATATGAGTTTGGCTTTATTTAGATGGTAATTCTGCATCAGGATAGTTTTTTATCTTTAATTAAAAGTTTACATTAAGGAAAATATTATACAGTTAGACCTTGTTATAGTCATTTTTGATATAATCACAGCATTGTTATAATTCTAGCTATTCTAAAACATATAAAATTTAATATTTATATAGTCACAACCTTTTATAATCAAATTTTTGTTTACCAACCTGGTGATTATATTAGGGTCTGACTGTAATTATTATTGTTTCTTAAAAAATTACTATGATTTTTTGTATTGTGTTGTAAATATTGACCTGGAGAAGAATATTATGAATGTTAACTAATTACTGATACTAAAGTTGATACTGTTTGATCAATTGTTGTACAATTTTATGTATTAGGAATTTGCTTTGTATTGCCATGCAGTGTTGTCACTTGGACGCGTCCATACTATGTTTTTTGTCCAATGTCCAAGATTGTCCAAAATCGTCCAAGCCTATGTTCCATGTTTAACTAATCAATAAAGTTATTTAAAAAAATAATAATTATATATTTTTTTAGGTGTTGACTTATTGGTGAAAAAATTAAAATAGATTATCTTAATAAAATTTCAAGTAATTTTAATTTGAAAAAATGTTCAAAATGTCCAAAAAACGTCCAAGTGACAACACTGTTGCCATGTATTCATTCAACTAATCATTTATTTAATAAATTCTTCTTAATTTGAATAAGATAGATTTCAAAGCCAGCTCTAATTGTATCTTCAATTTTTACTAAGAATTTCCTGATTTTTCGATTACCCACATAGGTGTATGGGAATCGTTGTTCACATCTATTTAAAAACAACTGTAAAAAGGTGTGAGCAAATACAGACTATATCAGAAAAAATTCTTGAAATTTTCTAGATTTCTGAAAATTACAAAGCTACCTCTAATCGGATCTTAAATTTTTACTAATTAGAATTTTCTGATTCTTTAATTTCCCACATAAATATATGGAAATAGTTGTTCACACCTATCATTATTAAATTGATAATTAGACTTCTGCTTAGTATTTTCTTTAGTACTGTATTTTAACTTTTATGTTCAAATACCGTGAGCTGGCCTACTAGAGCTAAATCGAGTTCTTTTTACTTAAGCCACAAAATTGCATAGTATAAATATATTCCAAATTTAAATTTGTGATTTGACTAAATTTTGAGTTTTGAAATTTGACTAAGGTTTGGAGTTTGTTATTCCAAATTAATTTGTCTAGTTTGTTTATATAAAATTGTTAAATATAGCTGAACAATTCTATTGTCCTAGTATGTTCAGGCCCAAATTCAAAAACCCAAATATTTGAATAGCAACTATATGTAATAAGCGTAATTTTATCTTTTTTTTAAAAAAACAAAACTATGAAATCTAGATCAAAATCACGAAAGCGAAGTCCTAGCTGACATATATTCATATATATGTTAAGAGTAGAGAGTATATAGACCATTTCTAATAATAAACTAGTTACTATAAATTTTATATTTAATAATAAAGAAAATTTTTATTAAGTAACCATATTAAATTTTTAAGTAAAATTGTATAAGGAGGTTTTTTCAATTCTAATAGTGGTTGAATCATTAAAATTGGACCAGTAGAACATAAGATATAGCTGTTTTTATCTTAGCAACTCTATTTTACTTATTGTTTACACATGATTTGATTGGCTAATTTGTGATTACCTCTGCAGAATAGACTACTCGCAAAAGTTAATAATATAAAAACTTTATCAAATTTTATTTAAAATTAATAACATTTTTAGAAAATGTGTAATTTTTTATTACAAACAATTTTACTTAGTACATAAATAAAAATTTATTTAGTAAAAAATTAACTTTTATATGTAGCAACTTGTAAATTCGCAGTAAAAATATTTTTTGTCAATTATTTATTAATAGAAATAATCTATATACCCTCTACTTTTAAAGTTTTTTCTATTAAAAAAGCATTCAGTTAAAGAGTAAACTAATTAGTTAAACGCAAATTATAACATATATTATTAAAAACTTTATAGTAACATAATTCAATTAAATATCTAATATCTGTTATTAATTAGAATTTTATTAGTTTTGTAATCATAATTATCTAATTCTTAGAGCTATCTAATTTTTTTTGGCTTCAAACAGGTCTTAAGACTAACAGTAGTTTATTAGTCTAAGATTGGACTATATAACATTAAATAATATATAACTAATAGAAAACTATATAAAAATTAATCAAAAATTTATTAGTAAATAGCAAATTATATAATTTACACATAGTGCTAGGTGTACTGATTTGCAAAGCTATTTTATATATTTTAGTTAGATAATAAAATTTATAGTAGCAAGATTTAAAAATTATAAAATAAAAATTTAGAAATAAATAAAATAAAGTTAATATTGGCTAACTAATAAAAAATATATATATTATTAAGCTATAAGTACTAATGCAAAATATTATATATTTCTATTTAGATAATAAAAGCTAGTCAAAATTAAATATAAAACAGGTTTAAAAATTAATTTATCCACTAAAAATATACAAAAATATGAATTATTAGTTTATAGAAAGAAAATTTTAAAAACAATTACAATAAAATTTATATTTACCATCTAATAAATATATTAAAAAATAAATTATTAGTTATAATATTAACTAAACAAATTTTTATATTTAAAAATATTAATTTTAAAAATACTTACCCGCTAATAATTTATTAATAAACAATTAAAAATATAATTTAGAATTATAATTATTAATTTAAAAAACAATTAGAGAAGCAAAATTTAAATAACATAAACTATAAACTTGTAAAAACTATACTTACCCACTAATAATTTAATAAAAAAATAAAATAAAATATTAAAATATATAATTAAAAAAATTTTAAACCAAAAATTTAAATGAAATTTATAATTACTTTCTAATAATGTAACAAAAAAGTATAAGAAAATTTATATAATTAATTATAAAGTACAATTAATATAATTTAAATACAAATATATTTACAATCTATAAATAAAATGGAATATATGATTAGTATTAATAATAAAAGTACAATTAATATAGAAAATTAAAAATAATATATTTACAATCTATAAATAAAACAGAATAAATAATTCGTTATAAAAGTTGATAAAAAATATTATTAAATAGTAATTTATAATGAAATTATATTTACGATCTTATAATTAAAAAATTAATTATGAAAAATAATTAGAAAAACTTATAAATTATTAACAATTTTAATACAAAGTTTATACTTACAGCCTAATGATTTAAAATAATAAATTATTAATATAATTAGAAAATACAATTTAAAATTAAAATTGAAATAATAAGATTATTTATACCCGCTAATAATCAACATAATATATATATATATAATTATATAGTTATAAAACTATTTAAAAAAATATAAAATAATAGTTTTAGGATACTAATAAATAAAGTTTATACTTACATACTAATAATATAAATAAGCAGCAATATATATTATAGATTATTAAATCAATTAAAGAAACAGAATTAAAATTATAAAATAATAATTTAAATAATAATATTTATACTTACATACTAATAACTCAGCAAAAAATATAATTTAATTCGAAAATATAATTAAAAAATATAAACAGCTTTAGAAATTAATATAACAATATTTATACTTACGTACTAATAATGTGTAAATATATATATAATTAGTTATAAAAGTAAATTAAAAACTTCTTAGTTTATATATAGTATATGTATATAAATATTAATTAACAAATTTGTAAATATTCCAATTAGTTTTTTGTGCTCCTTATATAAAATCATTTTAGTATAGATAATACTACTCTATAATTAATTAATTAATTACTAATCAATTTGATTAACAATTAAAAATATTTCTATATTATTGCGCTTTTCAAATTACTGAATTTCAGTGAATCAGAAATATAGAAAAATGCAAATAATGATTGGTTAAAAAGATAATAAAATAATCATAGATTTGCATTTATCTAGTGTAATAAATAGAATATGCTGATCACAATAATTGAAAAGCGCAATAAAATTAATCTTTTATATACATCTACATAGTATATAAATAGAAATTGCTATTTAAAATAGTAAAGTTAATACTTACGCGCTAATAATAATTTAATAAAAGAATATATAATTATAAAATCAATTAAAAAAATATAATTTCAATTAATTAATTAAAATTAAAAAGTATAATAAAGATTATACTTACGAACTAATAATTATTTAATAAATAATATAATAATATATATATATAATTAGTTAATAAAGCAAGTTATAATAGCATAAAAATAAACTTTATATTAAATATAATAAATTATAAATCTTATACTTACAGACTAATAATAATTTAAAGAAAAATTAATTATCAATTATTACTAATTATAGAATAATTACAATAAATTTTATACTTACTCTCTAATAAGTCAATAAAATTATAAAAAAGTTAGATATAAATATATAAATTAAAACTATAAATTATATCATAATTTTATAAATAAATACAGTATAACAAAATTTATACTTACTCACTAATAAGCCAATATAAGAATATTATTAAATTATAAAAAACAATAAAAAACACAATATAAAATTAAAAATATTAAAAAATATATTAAAATATACACTTACAACCTAATAAATAGATAAATATATAAATATAAATAATTAGTTATAAAAGTTAATTAGAGAATTAAAAAATTATTTTATATATTATAAAAGAATTAGTAAAAATAATTATTAATATATTAAAATTTATACTTACACCCTAATAAATAGATAAATATATAATATAAATAATTAGTTATAAAAGTTAATTAGAGAATTAAAAATTATTTTATATATTATAAAAGAATTAGTAAAAATAATCATTAAATATTAATTATTTTATAAATAAAATAATTTAATAAAAGAATTAGTAAAAATGATTTATTAAATTAATAAAAGCAATTCAAAAATTATATAATACTTACTCACTAATAAAAAACAATATATTAAATATATATTAGTAATTAAAAAATTTACAAATAAAATTAATATAGCAAATACAAATAGATTTATACTTACGGAATATAAGTTCTAAAAATTATAAATAAAATTTAAAAATATAGCATATAAAAAATATATATTTGTTAAATATAAAATTATATTATTAGATTATAATAGTTAAATTTATAAATTATAAATAATAATTAGAAATAATTAGAATAAAATATAAAAAATAATTAAAAAATATATAATAAAAAGTTTATACTTACTGCCTAATAATAATTATAATAATTTTAAAAATTACATTATTAGATTATAAATTAAATTTAAAAGGTATAAAAGTTAAATATAATAATATTATAGATAATAATTAGAAAAAAAACAATATAAAAAACAATCAAAAAGCATAATATAAAAATAAAAAGTTTATACTTACCGTCTAATAATCATTTAGAATATCGATATATATATAATAGTTATCAAAGCCAATTAAAAAACATATTAGAAAAATATCATATTGGCAGATTGGCGTAATATATCAGCTCGACCAATCATGATCGAGGATTATCAAAAAAATTTTACATGAAAATTTATTAAAAGCGAATTTTCACAAAAATGGTCTTTTTAATCAGCTTTGTATTTTATAATTAAGTATGTAGAAAATTATGAAATTCATATATTTAATTATAAGCCAAAAGTAGATTAAAAAGGCCATTTTTTTTGAAAATTAACTTCCGAATTTACCCTTGATAGTTACCAACCCATCTAACAATGCACAACCCATCCTAAAATGCCTGAGTATTTCAACAAACAATAAAAGTACTTCTTTCTACAGCTTAGTATAGCTCTTTTATTACGGTTTATTGGTTTTTTAACTTGTCTAGACGTCAAAAAGGTTCTTTTGTTAGTTGCAACAAGTATTTCATTTGTTAATTTTTCAATGTTACTTAAGGAGCAAATTTTTATGTAACAGTTTATCAAAAAAAGACCCAATTACGCTGATCCGCTAATATGTATAAATATATATACAGTCAGACCCTCTAAGCGCACACCCCTTGGGACCATAGTGAAAAAAATGCAAAATGTGCACTTAGAGGAGGTGTGCACTTAGAGAGGTTAAATTTTATAATTGTTATATGAGTTGGGACCAAGTGTAGGCATGCATGTTAGAGGGGTTTTCATATATCGTGCACTTAGAGAATGTGCACTTAGGGGTCTGACTGTATATAATTTGTTATAAAGGTTATTAATTAAAAATTATATAATACTTACGGGCTAATAAATAAACAATAAGTTAAAATATGTATTAATAATTAAAAAATTTAAAAGAAAAATTTTATAATTATCATATACAAAGTATATATATTATTAATTTAGAGAAGTAAAATAAAATAATAATTTTAAAAATTAAATTATTAGATTATAAACGTTAAATTTAAAAGTACAAATTAAAGTTAAATATAATTATAAAAAAAAAAATAAACAATTGAAAAAAGCATAATATGAAAACAAAAAAAATTATATTTACCGTCTAATAATAATTATGATAATTTTAAAAATTAGATTAATAGATTATAAAATTAAATTTAAAAGTACAAGTCAAATATAATAATATTATAAATAATAACAAAGAAGAAGAATATAAAAAACAATTAAAAAAAGTATAATATAAAAACAAAAAGTTTATACTTACCGCCTATTAGTTAAATATAAAACAATACAAATTTTAAGTTAAATATAATAATAATATAATAATAATTAAAAAGAAGAATATGAAAAACAACTAAAAAAGGCATAATATAAAAACAAAAGTTTATTCTTACTCCCTAATAATAGTTATCAAAGCCAGTTAAAAAAGTATATCAAAAAAAATATTTATAAAAGTTAATTAGAGAAGTACAATTAAATAATTATTAAATAATAATTTTATAAATAAAAATAATTCAAAGAAGAATTAGTAAAAATAATTTATTAATTTATAAAAAAATTGGAAAAGCATTATTTAAAATTCATATAATATTTACCAACTAAAAAATAAACAATAATTTAGAACATATATTAGTAATAAAAAAATTTAAAATCAAAATTAATATAGCAAATACAAATAGTTTAGACTTACGGAGCAGCTCTAAGAAAGTATTTAAATGTTAAATAATATAAGTTAAGGTTGAATATAATAATATAAATAATAATCAGAAAGAATAATATAAAAGACAACTAAATTTAGAAACAATTAAGTATATACTTACAGTCTAATAATAATTCAAAAGAGAATACGTAAACATGTATAAAGATTATTTAAAGATTATTAAATATTTTTATTGCGCTTTAAATTATTGTGACCCGCAAATTCCATGTATTACACCGAAAATCAGGAATCTAGAAAAAAATGCAAATATATGCTTGGATAAAAATTATTTTATTTACTTTTTAACCAATCATATATTTACATTGTTTCTAGATTTCTGATCCCAAGTGTGATATGTGGAATTTGCTAATTACAATAATTTTAAAAGCAATAAAATAATAACTTTAAAAATAACTAAATTAAGTTTAGAACTTACCGTCTATAAATATATATCAAAGTTATAAAAACAATAGGTGAAGTATAATTTAAAAGTTATAAAAGTTAATAATTAAAAAATTCTGTATTTAAATATTAAATAGCAAATTTGTACTTACGAGCTAGTAATATATATAATTAGTTTACAAAAAATAATTAGTAAAGCACAATTTAAAATTCAAAAATAATAACCAAATTTATACTTACGCACTAATCATTCAAGAAATATATAGATTATTAAATTATAAAATAATTAAAATTAGATCTTACCGGTATAAATAATTACTTACGCACTAATGAATTTGTATTAAAAAATATTATAATTAAAATCAAAAAAAAAATAATAATTTGAAATAACTAAGCTTAACTAAGCCTATACTTACGTTCTAATAATCCAATAAAAATATATATGAAATATGTTTATTAAGTAATTAGAAATTATAATTTTAGATAAAATTAAATAAAGTTTATATATGAATACATATATAATTAGTTATAAAAGTCAATTAAAAAAACCATAATTTTACGTATTATAAAAATAAAACTTTATAATAAATGTAATAAAATTTATAACTTACCTCCTATTAAATGTATATTATTAAATTATAAAAAATAATTAATAAAATATAATTTAAATTCATAAATAATAATTTTAGAAATAATTAAATTAAGTTTATAATTACAGTCTAATAATTCGAGTTATAAGAGAGAATTAAAAACAAATATAATAAATTTTATACTTGTAAACTAATAAAAACCTATTAAAGAAAATATAAATAAGTATATTAGTTATAAAATAAAATTAAATTTATAAATAAAATAATTTTATACATACTTGCTAATAATAATATTGCCAAAAATATAATTAAAAATCACATTACTTACGTTCTAAAACCCAATAATATATATATATATTATTAAGTTATAAAATTTAATAATAAAATTTATAAATACAATAAAATCTATACTTACTCTCTAAAAATTTATATATCATTAATTATGAAAAACAATTATAAAAACAATTATAAAAACAATTATAAAAATATAATTTAAAGAATTTAAATATTCTAAAATGATAATTTTATAAACTTACCTCCTATTAAGCATGCATTATTAGATTATATGAAATTACAATTAAAAACTATAATTAAAAACTATAAAATAATAACAATTATGTTAAATCACACCATGTTGTTCAACATTAGTAGGGTTAGGGTTAGAACTGGGATTAGAAATAGGGTTTAGCATAGTTTGTACCAGAATTTCACAATGAATTTTTATTATTACACAAAAAAGCAGTTTCATAAACAAAATTCTAAGCTATGGATTAACTAAAACCGAGATGTGGTGTTGCACACCAGTGGTGTGATTTAATAATGTCAAATAATATATCAAATAGCCAAGTTTATACTTACGTTCTAATTATATAAAATATATATTAGAAGATAATTAAAATTATAAATTAAAATTTAAAAAATAGTAAAAATATTGAAGTTTATATTTACCTGCTAATAATGATTTAGTTTATAAATATGTAAATATGTGATAGTTTTAAAGTCAATTGAAAACTTTAAAGTAAATCCAATAAAGTTTATAACTTACTAACTATTAAATATATAAAGTGAATTATAGAAATAATATATATATATTATTAAGTTATAAAAATTTAATAATAAAATTTATAAATACATTAAAATCTATACTTACTCTCTAAAAATTTATATATCATTAATTATGAAAAACAATTATAAAAAAACAATTATAAAAATATAATTTAAAGAATTTAAATATTCTAAAATGATAATTTTATAAACTTACGTCCTTTGATGCATGCTTTATTAGATTATATGAAATTACAATTAAAACCTATAATTAAAAACTATAAAATAATAACAATTATGTTAAATCACACCATGGTGTTCAACATTAGTAGGGTTAGGGTTAGAACTGGGATTAGAAATAGGGTTTAGCATAGTTTGTACCAGAATTTTACAAAGAATTTTTATTATTACACAAAAAGCAGTTTCATAAACAAAATTCTGAGCTATGGATTCACTAAAACCGAGATGTAGTGTTGCACACCAGTGGTGTGATTTAATAACGTCAAATAATATATCAAATAGCCAAGTTTATACTTACACACTAATTATATAAAATATATATTAGAAGATAATTAAAATTATAAATTAAAATTTAAAAAATAGTAAAAATATTGAAGTTTATATTTACTTGCTAATAATGATTTAATTTAGAGATATGTAAATATGTGATAGTTTTAAAGTCAATTGAAAACTTTAAAGTAAATCCAATAAAGTTTATAACTTACTACCTATTAAATATATAAAGTGAATTACAAAACATAATTTAAAATTATAAATAATAATTTTAGAAATAAAAATAATTGAGTCTTTATACTCACAATCTAATATTTCAACAAATATATATATATACAATATATATAAATAAATTATAAAGTACAAAAAAATTATAAAATGGATTTAGAAATAATAATAGTTATATTTACGAACTAAATAACTCAACAAAAGAATATATAAATAAGTATAATTAGTTATAAATTTTAAAATTAAATTTTATAATAAATATAATACTTACGGACTAGCAAATATATATATATAATTAGTTATAAAAGTTAATCAAAGAAGCCCAACTAAAAGATTATAAAATATTAAAAACAACTATAATAAAGATTATACTTACATATGCCACCTAATAAAATAATTTAATATCAAATTTAAGAATAATTAGTTATAAAAATAATTAGAAAAGCATAATAATAATATTTATCCTTACTAACTAATAAAATATATATTATTAATTATGATTTTAATAATAAGGTTTATACTTACACTCTAATAATAACAAACAGAAAAATATATAAGACACAATTTAAAATTATTCAATAAACTTTTAGAAATAAATATAAATATAAAATACCCGCTAGATTATAAAGACAATTAGAGAGATATAATTTAAAATTAATAATATAATAACCAAAAAAAAATCCATATAATTATAAAAAAAGTATACTTACGGACTAAAAGAATCAATTAATTAGAAATAATTAAAATCAACTTTACAATAATATAATGAAGTTTAAACTTACGATCTAATAATAATTTAGCACAAATTTAATATAAAATAACAACTTCGATATAATGCAATAAATAAAGCTTATACTTACGAACTAATAAACATGCATTAAAAAAGACTATTAGAGAAGCAGAAATTATAAAAATTACAATTTTAAATAACAAAGTTTTTAACTTACAAGTTACTAATTTAATAGAATAATGAATACATGTATAATTTATTATAAAGTCAAAGAAAAATAAAAATTCGGAAATAATACAAAAGTTATAACTTACGGATTACTAATTTAATAGAATAATGAATACATGTATATTTTATTATAAAATCAAAAAAAAAAAAAATTCGGAAATAATACAAAAGTCATAACTTACGGATCACTAATTTAATAGAATAATACATGAATACTTATTATGAAAATAAAAATTTAGAAATAAATACAAAGTTTATAACTTACTTGTCACTGATTTAATAAAATAATGTAAGGAAATATGTATATTTTATTATAAAAGTTAAAGAAAAATAAAAACTCAAAAATAGAAACAAAGTTTATAACTTACGGTCCGCTAATTTAATAAAATAATTTATAATTTATTATAAAGTTAATGAAATATAATTTAAATATATAAGATAATAATTTTAGAAATAAATACAAAGTTTATAACTTACTAACTAATAAGATTTTAACAAAGAAAATAGAAAATATTATTAAATTATTAAGTCATATAAAAATTATTAAAGATATACTTACTCAAAACTAACAAGCCAATAGAAATGCTGATATTAACAAAGTTAATATTAACGAGTAGACTGTATAATAAAACCTATACTTACACACTAATAAACATTTATTATAAATTATAAAAGATAATTAGAGAAGTAAAAATTATAAAATGAATATCATAATTAATGAATTATATACTTACGCACTAATAACCCAATATAAGAATACATAAATAAGTATAATAAAAATTTATAATTTAAAAATTATTACATATAATACAGTATATACTTACAGACTAATAATAATTTGGTAAAAAAAAAAATGTAAATATGTGTACAACTATTTGAGACAATTAATTTTATAAAATAATTTTATAAATAAATAATAAGTTTTACTTACCGACTAATAATCAAACATAAAAATATATTAATAAAGCATAATAGAAGTTAGAATTTAGACATCATAATTATACAATAAATTATATACTTACGCACTAATAATAATTTAATTATAAAAATTAATTAAAGTAAACATTACGAATATGTAAGTATGAATGGGAGTGAAATTACTCTTTCTTAATAAAGAGTTTTTGTTTAAATTGTTAAAATTATTTGATGTTGAAATTGGTTAAATTAGTTTTTTAATAATAAAAGATTAATTTTAATTATGCCAAAAATTATTTAACTAAGTTAAATCAAATAATATAGTTATATTATATTTAATTATAAAATTATAAAAATAATTTCGCTCCTATCTATATATATGAACTATGTTCTATTAAATAAGGATGATGCTGAAATTAATAAATCCTATTGGCTAAAATCTGCATTCTAACCAATCAGCATAATCCGAATGCTAGCATTATCCATGACAAATATTAATAAAAACTTACTGAGGATTTGTCGTCCTTAAATATAAAAAAAAATAATTAAATTAAATTTATAAATAAATACAATAAAGTATATACTTACAAACTAACAATAATTTGAAAAAAAATATGTAAATATATGCATAATCAGTTATAAAAATTAATTAGAAACAATTAAATTATAAATTAAACTTACTGGCTAATAAGAATTTCGTAAAAAAATATAAAAATTAATTAAATTATAAACAATTAAATTTATAATGTTATGGCTAATGCTAATTTTGGCTAATAGTAAAGTTCACACAACTTTATTTAGTGTATTAAAGATAGTTTCTTATGTAAATTTTAGATGTTTTTCAAACCAAATATTTGGTTTGAATTTTTCTAACCTTGTTACATTATAATTCATTTTTTGCAAGAATACTAAAAACTATAGATCTATAGTTACGAGTCATTTGTTTTTTATCTACTACAGTAATTTGATTAAATTTCATGAATTCCAAAACAAAATTTTGAAGCAAAATTTTAAAAGCATGTGATGTGACCAGAATTATGACTTGATTTTGGATTTACTTTCCTAATCCTGGCCAAATCAAACAAAATTTTGATATTATCCAAAAAAAATTTACTCATTATCTAAACAATTGGCATTTCTAACTATTGGCTATTTTGTTATTGATTTTACGTGAACTTCAATATTAGCTAAAATTGGCATAAGCTATGACAAATAATAAATACAATAAAGTTTAAACTTACCTTCTAATATAATTTAGTAAAAAAAATATATAAAAATTAATTAATTAGAAACAATTAAATTTATAAACAATAATTTTATAAATAAATATAATGAAGCTTAAACTTACATGCTAATTATAATTGGTAAAAAAATATAAAAATTAATTATATTATAGACAATTAAATTTATAAGATAATAAGTTTATAAATAAATACAATGAAGTTTAATAGAAGATATATAACTAAATATTATAGAACATTACAATTTAAAAATCATAATAAATACAATAAAATATATACTTACTGACTAATAACAATTTGGCAAAAAACATGTGAATAAGTTGTAGATATTAATTAAAGACAATTTAATTTATAAAATGATAAATTTAAAATAAAGTTTATACTTACCGACTAATAACAATTTGGCAAAAAACATGGGAATAAGTTGTAGATATTAATTAAAGATAGTTTTTATAAAATAATAAATTTAAAATAAAGTTTATACTTACTAACTAATAACTCAACAGAAGAACATATAAATAAGCGTTATAAAAATTACAATTGAAAAATTATAATAAATACAGTAAAATATATACTTACCGACTAATAATAATTTGGCAAAAAAACAAGTAATTAAGTTGTAAATGTTAATTAAAAAATTAAAGACAATTTAATTTAAATTTATAAATAAGAATATTGCTAAAATTAACAAGGGGTGAAGTTAACTCCTTAGGATTGGCCAATTAAATTGCAGGATCAGATGTGATCTGCAAAATTTTTTTTATTTTAACAAAAGTTTTTAAAGAATTGATAATAACTCGAAAGTTTGCATAAAAAACTACTCGTAAAATTTGATATAAGATCTTTTTTTTTTGATATAATTTGTAAATAGAAAAAGCTAAAATTTACCCCTCGTGAAATATAGTTATTTCTATTTATAAATGCAATAAAGTTTATACTTACTCACTAATAACCCAATAGAAGATTATAATAAGCATTATAAAAACATTATAATTTAAAAATTATAATAAATACAATAAAATATATACTTACATACTAATAATATGGCAAAAAATTAGTTATAAAATAGATAAATCAAAGTTAAATTTAAATAATAAATTTATAAATAAATACAATGAAGTTTATACTTACACTCTAATAACCCAACCCAATATAAGAATATATAAATAAGCATTATAGAAAATCACAATTAAAAAATTTTAATAAATACAATAAAATATATACTTACAGACTAATAATAATTTGGCAAAAAAATAATTAGTTATAGAATAAATAAATCAAAGACAGTTAAATTTATAAATAAATACAATGAAAATTTATGCTTACCGACTAATAACCCAATATAAAAATATATAAATAAGCATTATAGAAAATCACAATTTAAAAATTATAATAAATATAATAAAGTATACTTACGCACTAATAATAATTATGTGAAAAAATATGTGAATATGTATATAATTAGTTGTAAAAACAAAATAATTAGAGAACAATTTAAAATCGTTTAATACACTTTATAAATAAATACAATCAAGTTTAAACTTACGCTCTAATAATTTAACAAACCCAACAAAAGAATATGTGAGTAAAAATTATTTGTTATGAAGAAAATTAGAAAACACAATTTAATGTCAATTTAGAAATAAATACAATAAAGCTTATACTTACTCTTCATGACTAGGTTATACAAGACAATTAGAAAGTAATAATTTAAAATTGACAAAATGACAATTTTTAAATCATAAAGTTTTCTAATAACCAAATAAATAAAATCAAGTTTAAACTTACGCTCTAATAATTTAACAAAACCCATCAAAAGAATATGTGAGTAAAAATTTTTGTTATAAAGATAATTAGAAAACACAATTTAATGACACTTTAGAAATAAATACAATAAAGCTTATACTTACGATCGACTAGGTTATAAAAGACAATTAGAAAGTCATAATTTAAAATTGACAAAATGAGAATTTTTAAATCATAAAGTTTTCTAATAACCAAATAAAGATATAAGAATACATAATTAGATATAAAGATAAATCAGAAAAGTGTAACTTTTAATATAAAATAACAATTTAGAAATAATACAATAAGGCCTATACCTTCTAATAATAACTTAATATAATATGTGAAATGCATATTAAGAGTTTGTACTTACTGACTAATTTGACAAAAAAGTAAATAGAAAAACATAATTTAAAGTCAACAAATAATAATTTTAAATAAAAAAAAATATAATAAAATTATATTTTAGTACTTACGAACTAATAATCAGCCAAAAAATATGCGACAACATGTATCAGATTATAAAAGCCGTATAGAAATAATTTTATAAATAAATTTTAAATTTTAATACTTACGAACTAATAATCAGCCAAAAAATATGCGACAACATGTATCAGATTATAAAAGCCATATAGAAATAATTTTATAAATAAATTTTATGTTTTAAAACTTACGGACTAATAAACAGCCAAAAAATATGCAAAAACGTGTATCAGATTATAAAATCATAAAAGCCATATAGAAATAATTTTATAAATAAATTTTATGTTTTAAAACTTACGGACTAATAAACAGCCAAAAAAAATGCAAAAACGTGTATCAGATTATAAAATCATATAGAATAATTTTATAAATAAATAATCAGAATAATGTGTTTCATTAGGTTATAAAGCAATAAGGAACACAATTGACAGAAAAATAAGTAAAACGTGTATTAGGTTTAATGACTAATTATCATTATAGAAATGCGCTAAAGCCTTGTATGGTGCTGGCACCATAGTATTTTATATTGATCCCCTGATTTTTAACTTTCAATCAATTCATAAAATTACAAGGTTTATCACATCTCTAATTATAGAAAGAATTTAAAATAATCACATATAACCTTAGCAAATGAGATTAAACTCACCATCTAATAGTTTATAAAAGTTAGAAAAATAAAGCACAGCATTGAATAAA
The DNA here is from genome assembly GCA_003550325.1 of Gigaspora rosea. Lineage (NCBI taxonomy): Eukaryota > Fungi > Glomeromycota > Glomeromycetes > Diversisporales > Gigasporaceae > Gigaspora > Gigaspora rosea. Next base: position 55,668 of record QKWP01000619.1, read on the forward strand.
CAAAGTTATATAATAGCCCACTAATAATCCATAGAAGAATATCATTAGGCTATATCTCAACTTACAAAATTATGTAGTGATCATTCAGGTGATTGTCTATCACACATATTATCTGTTATCTAATATCACCATCTGAATGATTACTATAGAATTTTGCAAATTGCGGTAAAAATATAATTAGGATTATACTCACGATCTAAATCATTGAGAATGCAAAAATAATAATAATACCATAAAATGATGATTTAATTTGCAAAGTGATAATTTTATAATAAAGTTTACTCGCTATATAATTCAATATAAGAAATGTAAAAGCTTTAGAAATAACAAATAGAAGTGAAACTATCATTAAATAAATGCAATAAATTAGTGTTGGATCCAGCGGATATCCGACTAGATTTTCAATTCACTGGATTTTTGTATCTGGTCATAATATCCATTCAAATCTACTGTAATATTTAAACTCCGAATAAAACCAAATTTTATCAATTGAATACACTTAGTCGTTACAGTGGAGGTGTGACCAATCTTGGGCGTGACCAATAAGTATTGGTTATATAATTTATATAGCTAATACTTATTCGTCACGTACATGATTGATCACACCACAAATATATGAACTTCTGAAAGTTCAAAATATAAATTTAATTAATCACTTATATATGCCATTATATTTGATCAGATCTCCGACGGATTTATCAAAAAATGGCCGTTGAAAAAAATAGTCGGATATCTATCGGATTTTTTTCACCGGATCCAAGCTCTACAATAAATACAATAAGGTTTATATTTACCTGCTATAATAATTAAATAGAAGTTTATGCTTACGATCTATATGATTCAATATAAAAAATATAAAAGCTTTTAGTTAATTCAATAAAAGAAATACAAATAAAAGTTATACTTACGATCTATATTATTTAATATAAAAAAATATAAAAGTTTTTAATGATAATTCAATAGAAGTGAAATCCTGTATCATTAGAGAAATACCGGTACAAATAAATGCAATAAAGTTTATACTTACGGTCTATATTATTTAATAGAAAAAATATAAAAGCTTTTAGTAATAATTAAATAGAAGCGAAATCTTGCATCAATAGAAAAATACAAATAAGTTTATATTTACTCTCTATCGTATATGAATCAGTATGTAAAATATAAAAGCTTTTTAGTACCGGTAATAATTAAATAGAAGTGAAATCTCGTATCATAGAGAAATATAGTACAAATAAATACAATAAAGTTTATACTTACCCTCTATATTGTTTAATATAAAAATATAAAAGCTTTTTAGTAATAATTCAATAGAAGTGAAATCTTGTATCATTAGAAAAATGCAAATAATACAATAAAGTTTATACTTACGGCCTATATTATTTAATATAAAAATATAAAAGCTTTTAGTAATTTAGAGAAATACAAATAAATACAATAAAGTTTATACTTGCGGTCTATATTATTTGAATATAAAAAATATAAAAGCTTTAAGTAATAATTCAATAGAAGAGAAATCTTGTATCATTAGAGAAATACAAATAAATGCAATAGGTTACGTTCTATATTATTTAATATAAACATATATAAGCTTTTTAGTAATAATTCAATAGAAGTGAAATCTTGTATCATTAGAGAAATACAAATGAATACAATAAAGTTTATACTTACGTTCTATATTATTTAATATAAAAAGCTAATTAGAATATTATTTAAGAATAAACTATTATAAAGTAACAGTTTTCAATGTAGGCACGTACTGTCGTTTATCAAACTTATGCTCTACCAATTCACGGGGAATGACAGGTAAGGCATTCGTCGAGTAAACGTTTAAAGTAATAAAAGTAATAATAACTAAAGCAATCATAAATTTCATTGTGTCTTTAGAAGTTTTTAGTGAGTTGAGTTAGAAAAATAATAAATTTCTAGCACGCATTAGTGTTTATTTATACCTAATCTCTATGAGTAATTATTTCCAGTTTTGGAGGCAGTATTTTGTTGGCGACCGTATTTGTGCTGCACTTCAAATAATTTAATATCATAGTGCAGCACTATGCAATTTACACTGAATTACCAAAAGTAGAGTTTCAATCCATTATCCGTTTATCTATTTATCCATAGATATCCGGTGTTGTAAATTTTTTTAATTATTATTTTTCTTTTGTGTAATTCTACCTCGTACATAATTAGAGTATTTTGCCCTGAACAATGTAATTCTTTTTTAGTATATGACTAAGATAAGTAGTGGTTTCGGACCCCGGATCAATTCTGGGTAGTGATGGGCAAATTCCGATTTTTTTAAAAATCCCACACGGGATCCGCGCGGGATTCGCGGGATTCGCGGGATCGAGTAGAGTCTCTGGGTTTTTCACGATTAATAAATATATACACACATATATATATGTATATATGATCACGAGGAATGTAATTCTCGATAAAATAATAATCATTTCTTATAAATCTTACAGCATTGATTACAAATAAAAATGCTTATATAGACTTTACCTACTTTTGAACATTTGAATCTTATAATTATTAAATTCATCAATTCAGATTGCCTTAATTTTATCAATTTTTTTAAAATATTATTATATAAATACATAATTAAAAATTATAATAGTAACAAAGCGATCAAATCATAAGCGTATAAAAATTTATAAGTAATCAGATGTATAATCAGGTATAAATGTACTAAAATTTTATAGTGATCAAGTACTGTACATTGGGTGGTCGATCATCTAATAAAATCAAACATATGGCTAGTCTAATTTATTTTTGCATTTGTCACTCGATCATTGGTTACACAATGAAAATAACTACGGAAAACACTACCATGGATGTTTCAAGACATCTTTCAAAAGTAGACGTTGTGATGGGTCACGTTTTAGTAACTACCTTTGTAATTGTAAAATTAAAATCACATTAACTTTATTGGGAAAATACTTTAAATATTTAAAGATAGTTACCGAAACAATCACAAATGATCAGGAAGTCTGAACTCTGCTTTTGTAATTCGATTATATGTTGCAGCATGACAAACTTCTTCAAACGGTGCGGTACCAGTCAAAAGTTCAAAGCACAAAACACCAAGTGACCAAAGGTCTACCTTTTCATCATGTTCTTTACCTTTAACCATTTCGGGTGGAATATAATCCAATGTACCACGAAATTTTTACGTCTTATATATAAAAAGAAAGACTAATTGAAAATTTCTTTTAAATGTAAATGAAATAATTTTTTTTGTAGCATACCTTTGAATTGTATGCCCATCCAAAATCTGCAATCTTGATCTCGTCATTCAAATCTATCAATGTGTTTTTTGTGAATATAACTTAAAGCACCAGCTATTTGTGCAATATACTATTTTAGAAAAAGAAACGAACTCATAAAACTCAGTAAACATTTTATGTATTAAACTTATTCAAAAATTTAATAACAAACCCTTGAAGCTTTTTTTTCTTTAAGTCTACCTGATTTTTTAAGTTTCTTATAAAGTTCTCCTTTGGCAGCATATTCAAGGATTAGAATAAAATACATATTTTCCTGAAAATACACAAACAGTCGAAGAATATTTGGATTCCTTTTCGTATTTAAACATTTATTTAGTCATTAAAAAGTTGTCATACATTTTATTTAAAATTACCTTAGATTCGCCTGAATATCTATTTCAGGACTTAGTTGTTTCACAGCATTTTCCTTAATTAGTTGCTCAATAAATAGTACCTTCAAGGCTACTATAGCCATTCAAGATTTTTAATTAAAGTTTGTAGAGCTAGTTTTTCTGATTCTAATGATAATAAAATCATTAAATTTGACCAAAAACTCACTAAAATACAAATATTTTTATATTTACTTTTTATATATAAACGTATATATACATATATATACACATATATATAAACTAGTAGTTAGGCACGTCCAAATGTCCGTGCTTAAATTAATTTTTTTATTCGTATTTTTTTTTAGATTATTTTATTAAAAGGTTTTATTTAATTTTAATTATTTATATATATATATATATTACAATCAAAAATTGAAACCGCCTAGAAAAAAAGTTTTTTTTTTAACAATTAATCGTTTAATGCGCCTAACAGTTTAACCCACTTGGGTTTAATATCATTTAGCTTAAACTAACGGTATAAAGAAAAGTTTGTGCTGCTAAATAATTTTAACTCTTAACGACAATCTGCTTATCTATGATATTCTTAAATACATGTGCCAAATTGGTTCATTTCCATAGTAATTTGATATGTCATAAACACATGGCAAAATGATTGTAAAATTATCAACGACGAAATTGAAAAATAGTTAATTGGAATAAAAAATAAAATGAATAAGAAAAGGTAATATTTCATCTAGTGAAGATTGAAATAATAAAATTAAATGTACTATATAAACTTAAAATGTATAAAAATAATTTGAGTGCTGCAAAGAGAAAATGAGGTTGTTTATTTTCAAGTCTATCTTTTAAATTAATTGGCGAGTAATAGATTAAATTAAAATCTTGTAAGAAACTTTTCTTGGCATCATAATTGATATTTCTTTTTTAGGAGTTCGTGAACGATTGGCACTAATCTAAGCTATAGTCCGTTTCCTTTTTAGGAGCTTAATAAGATCAACAGTAATTACATGATCTAAAATTAGCCAACAAAATTGGTTAAAAGTGAAAGATGAATAAAATTTTAATACTATAGATGATGATGTAGCTACCTTATTTATACTTATTTTAACTTCAACTATAGTTTATTTGTAATTGCCTAAAAAAGAAATTATCCGTTCGTTTAACGGTTTAACCTAACTGGTTTTAATACCACCCGAAAAGATCAACATCATTCAAACATCATAGCATCACCCCTTAAAAATTTTCACTATCTGGTCAAATCAAAATTTAAGTCGTGTAACATAAAATCAAACTAAAACACATTCAAACCCTAACACTAACATTATTCTACCTAAGCAGAAGTAAAATTTTATGCGATTAAATGTTTCAACCCTTAGTTATTTATGGTATATCTTGATTTTAGTATACCAATTTTCTAAATATTTTTAGCAACTTTCGGATTATAATGTAGATAACTCGATACATCGTAAATCACATGATCATACCATATTGGAATTCTTGCTTTCAGGACTATTATAGTCCAAAAGGAGTTCTTTTTCTTTTAGCAAAGATCCCATATGTAAAAATAATAATGACGGTAATAATAGATAAATGATATTATATGACTGTAGTATGAAGACATTTATTTAGAAATAAAATAAATAAAAAAAAGTGCACAGATAAAAATCCGAAATGAATCTGAAATGTATAGAATAATGTGACTTCAGGTGTTTTCAAGCTTATTTATTATTTATTAGATTCAACTCGTGAAAAATTTGTGATATTATTGATTGTGATTACGTATCGTATATGATTTTATAAAACCTAATCTGGTAAATAATAAGGGGTAAAATCGAAAGTTCGAAAACTTATCTTTATAACAAATACATATTATTTTTTTAATAATATTTGTCAGCGCTCATAAATAATGAACCGGATCACATAACTGAAATTGAATTGTATGCGTCATTAGTTGTGTTTTTGATCAAACTTTAGCACTTGTTTTATATATGCGTGCTAGAATATATAAATCTTTTATATTACATACAATTTATATACATGTTATTTTTTATTAATAGTTTAATTAACAATTCTTGTCTATCTAGGGTAAATGAACTTTGTTGAAATGACAATATGTTTATCACTTCTGAACTTGGTTACATAAGTACTGAAATTGACCAGTCAGAATTGAATTTTTAATAATATATAGAAAGATAATGGTAATTAAATCAATAGATCACCTGATGATGATCCTGATCACGGTACCCAAATTCGACCAATCAGATTGTTTAAACGTGACAGACAGACATTAAAACTTTAGTAATATAGATTTACAAAAAATATATAATTATAAAAACTAAAATCTATATATTTTATAAAATTTTAAGTAAAATCAAGTAAATTTATTTTTACAATAATCAGAAAGCTAGCTCTACAAATTTTAATTAAAAATCCAAGGCTTTATCTTAAGAAAATTTTTTAATAAAATTTATTTCTACTCTTTTAAATTAAATTTACTATGAATTTACTATTAGTTTACTATTAGTTTAATATTAATTTACTATAAATTTTAAAAAGTAAATTTAACAACTTTAGCTTTGTATCTCCTAATGACAAATCTATTAATTTTATTTTAATAATTTTTTTTTATACTTTTAAAATCAAATATAGATTAAAAATAACCTATAATTTTATTATTTTTATTGCTGTACTAAATTTAGTACATCAAATTTTGTGAAATATAAATTTTGTTTAAGTTATTTTATACAAAATTTTTATATGTAACTAGGAACTTCTTCCTACAAGCCAAGTATTCAAATATTTATACTTTTGTCTGCGCATTTCGCGATTTTTTTTTTATTTTTTGAAATTCGTTTTAATAGTAAATCCCTCAATATGCTCCAATTTCAAATAAAGAAAATTTCAATTGATTTTTGCTAATTTTGCTATAAATCAATTGAATTACTCAAAATAATTTTGGTTTTGTAATTTTCAATTTTGTTAAAGTATTCAAAATTATTTTAGTTGAATATTTAAAATTATAATCACAAAAAAAAAAGTAAACTACTTTATTAAACACTAGAACAAATCTCAAAATTTCAAAATTTTGCCACTTAAAATAAAAATACCAATTATCAAAATACCACGCTACACTAGGACCCTGAACAATTTATGTAATGTCATATTTGAAAAATTGCTAACGAAGGGCTGTTTTTTAAAAAAGGTTATATTTGAAAAGTAGGTATTGGGTAAAAAGGTTATATTTGAAAATGGGTAATGGGCAAAAAGGTATATTTGCAAGAATGCTAATGGGAAAGTTTTTTTAAATGTTATATATGAAAAGTGGTAATCGAAATAGTAAAGAAAGGTCCAGGTTTTTTTAGAGAGCTGCGGTTAAATTTTTTTTTAGGGAGCATAAGGTCCAGAATTTTTTTTTGTTGGTTTTTTTTTTTTTTAGAAAGCGTTGAATCCGGTTTTTTTTTTTAGAGAGCGTTGCTTCTGGTTTTTTTTTTGTTTTTTTAGAGAGCGTCGGTTCTGTTTTTTTTTTTTTAGAGAGCATTAGTTCGAAAACAATTATTTTTTGAAAGCTTAGATTTCAAAATTTGGTAAGCAAGACCAAACTTGCTGGCTAATGTTTGAAATGTAGCTAATATATACCAAAGTAGAACGCTAACCAAAAAAATTTTTACTATGATCCTCAAATATAACATTACATAGATTGTTCGGGGTCCTGCTACACTAGAACTAATCTCTAAATTTCATGTTAAAATAAAAATACCAATTTACACTAGAATTATTAGCAAAATTATAATATAACTTGTGACTTATTCTATCTAGCAACTACAATTGTAAGTCAATTAAATCATTAATAATAAAAAAATTGCAGAATTAATTTGTTTAGTTTCATCGCAATTATTATATATAGCCTGACATTTATATTTCTAGAATGACAAAAATAATTATGTCTAATAACTATAACTTGTCAGAAATCAAAACTGTAAGATTTAGTGAAGTCAAATATGCGTCTTTAAGTAACATTAAATCCTATTTTAAAAATTTTGATCAAAACAATATTTCTGAAGCATTTGATGCAACTAGAAACAAACAGAAAAAAGTTATTACTGCCAAAGAGTGGCCTGCCTTTACTAAAAAGTTTTATAATTTACAAGTAGAATCACAATCAGGCTTTAAAAGTTTGATTAAATATTTGGAGGAAGAAAAAGAAAAGCAAAGAAAAAATAATGAACCAATAGGTGAAAGCTGGGATTGCTTCAAGTTAAAATCTGCAATTAATGACTAAAATAAAGAAAATTACATATCAGCTTATCAAACATTTAGATGTTTTACAACTATAGATCATGAAAACTCTACCAGTAAAGAGACAATTCAAGTATATAGTATTGCAATGTATTATATTGCACTTTGCAATTTATATGGTAATGGCACAGTAAAAAATGAGCATTATGCTTTTACTGTCGCCAAATTTCTTGAAGAACATAACAAATCTAGTGATGCATTAAAGGTTTACAAATTATTATATTCTGAAGCTAATGATGCAAAAATTAAAAAAAAAGCTTTACATAAAATTGGCACGTTAAAATTAAAAATAAATTCCAATCTAATCAGTAAACCTTAGTAGTCAGATTTACTTAAAATTTTCTTTTTGCATTCTTTATACAACGAATTAGTTATTAAATATTAAAGAATTGCTGTAATATCTAAGCATTTGGTATAATCTTTGTTTAATTTAGAAAATTTATGCTAATAAAACAGCGCCAATTTGATTCTTTGTTTAACATAACCCCTCTATTTTTTAAAAATAAATATTAGTTTAACCAATCAAATTGCAGTAAATTGACTTTGAAAATTTTACATTAGTTCTATAAAAAAAATGGTCTGTGGTGTGGTACAGGTTGGTGTCTTGAATCCTCGGAATGGCACGGTCGGAGTGGTACTTACAGAGGTGCTGACGGAATGTCACGGTAAAAAGTGATACAGGAAGTGGTACGTAATGTTACATCATACGTAATTGCACCTTCATTTCATGGAATGATATGTGTCGAATATGGTAAATGTTGGCTTATTTCACGAAGAGCGAAAGATCAATATACAATTTTTTTAAAAAAATTGAGATATCTCATAATTTCAATAATCACGTTAATTAATTAGCATCAAACACTTTTGGTTAATTTGGTTTGTTATGAAGTTTGTATCCAGATGTTAAAAACAAAAAAATAAAATTGCCTTCCAATTGGGCTGGCACACCCATGAAGATGATTTTTTTCTCGATTTACAGATATTCAATTGAATATAGAAAAATCGTACCTAAAGATCTGTCCTAAAAAAATAATCATTTTCACTCATTAAATTTATTCATTCTTTATAATTATCAAAAGGAATTTTTATGCTTTTTTCTTAATTATGCGATGAGAAAATTATGTGCAAAATGAAAAAAATTTCATTTCTTTTCTAGCACCTAAGTTATGTATTATGTATAGTATGTCACGTAATACAGAACTTGTTTATTTGTAACTGTATTTATAGCTTTTATTAATCTAATAGAGTATTATGTATTGGACTGACGTAAATAGACTAGTATCCATCATTGGTGAATTAAACATAAACATATTTGCATTTTTTATGTGCCAAAAATTTTCACAATTAGTATTAACTGTTTTTAAATTCGAAGAATTAATATTATGAATAAGTTATTGTGCAACAATACTTTCTATGAAAGAATGCGCAGATTATCACTTTCAATTGTGCAACAATACTTTAAAATAATACTGTATTGTATAAAAATAAGGATGCTATGTTTGTATTATCTTCAAGATCCATTGGTTTAGTAAAATTGCTTAATTCATTCTTAAATTTGAAGAAAATATTGTGAGTAGATTATTTATTACAAATAATTTCTTTGATTAATTGTGATCTGAAATCAAAAAAAAACAAAAAATAATACATTATTTACGTTGAACTATTAAATTTACTTATTCAAGTTTTCAATTAATTGTTTATAATATGATTTTGAAAATATTTTATCATTTGAAACTACAGTAAACTTGTTTTTTCAAGGAGTTAATTCATGTAAATTAAAATATGAAAATTCTCGACAAAATTAAACAATAATATATATATAATTCTAACAAAATTAGTCTATTCTGGGCCAAATTTTGATAAATTAAGTATAATTCTGGGAAAAATTAAATATAAACCTAAAACCTATCATATTGATTAAAAATGTTCTTTACTATATTCTTCTAATCTAACCCTAAGAGGAGTGACAAAAATTAGGTAATTTTTTAGGGGGGGAGAGGGGGAAAAAAAAGTGAAATTATATATAAGGAACCTGACTATTTATATATTAAAGGAGAGGGGGTAGGCCTCTGATAAAAAATAATTAGGTGATTAATAACACAGCTCTAACCATAACACGGTTTTTTTAGCTTTAATTTTACACGTTAGTTTTTACTTAGAAAAAAACCATATTTGTTTTGACTATTACACAGAATAAGTAAATTTTTCATATAACAATCACGAAGTTCTATTATAAAATTATTAATATGCTAAAATATTAAATTAATAAAAAACCTCTATTTTTTTAAAATATAAACTCCGTTGAGCAATTGTACAAAATTTTTTTATAAAATAATAAATTCCTATATTTATACATAATCTTTTATAATTTTTGTGTTTAATTAAAACCATTCAACTAAATTATTATTGTATAAATTTTTTAAAGTAATTTCTTTGGATAGTTTGAATAGTTCTAAAGATAAATGATTAATGACATTATAATTAGAATAAAATATGTAATAAATTCTGGAATTAGAATTCTTATTTACAATATCTTGAAAATACATAGTTAAATCACTAAATGTAGGTGACGTAATCTTTTCAAACTCTTTTTGAGCTGTTTTAAAATCATAGGAATTATCTTCTCTTTTTTTTAAATTGTATAATAAATTAAATAGTGAATTAGAATTGTGTTGTTTCTGATAATTGAAATATAATTTAGTTGCTCCGATATCATTGAGTACTAATGAATATAAATTTGATAAAGATTCATATAACTTTTTATAATGTGATTTGGATCCAATTTCATAAATAAGAGTACATTCACTTATATCGTATACTAATTCTTTCTTGTAAAATGCTAAGTCAAATTTTCTTAACTTATGTTTTTTAATATCTTGAAGTAATAATTGATAATTTGTTAATAATTTATAATATAAATCTTTATAATATGATATATATTCAATTTTGTGAGTATTATTATCAATATTTTTAGAACATTGATGTATTTCAGTTATTAATTTTATTTTATTTGAAACGATATACATATATGGATCCATTTTTTGTGAGTTAATATTTAAAATCTCGCTATTTATAAAAAGTTTTAAGCATTATTTATTAGTTTATTAATTAGAAATTATATCCATGTTAAATATACTTTTTCAATGTTAATTAAACACATCCACATTAGAAATAGCAAAATTGAAAATTCAAACCATTTAATTAATCAATCAAAACTTTTTCAAAAATTGTATGTATTATTATTTTATTTTCTAATTTAATTTCAAATACTGTATCAGCTTTATCCAATTGATCTTGAACTGCAATAATAATAATAGAAGTAAGTTTATGTAATTTGGCAATTTAAAATTTAAGTACTATTTAGACAACTTATTAACAAAAACATTAAAAGTGATTCATGTCGAATTTTTTGACAAGTGTTTTAATTAAAAAATTTGACAAATTGCTTCTTCCTCATTAATATTAGTGATGTATTGACATTAGTTCTATTTAACTTTAATATCATTTAATACTGTAGTAAATGTGATGGTCTAATTAAGGGTGATTCGCTGAGTCGGTATTTCCCGATCCAGGTCAGAACTCTACAAAAAAGAGATTGTAGTGATATGTAGTAATAGTCTTAATGGAATTATCTGGTATGAATGGGAAGAAGAGTTTTTGAATGCTGGCATTTATATACAATATTAATGTTTAAATTGTTTTTTTATAGAATGGATATAACTATAAATACTAAATAATCTTACTTAGCATCCTCTTATGCAAAATTAAATTTTAATATACCAACAAAATTATTAACTTTTTAATTTATTTTTCTTGCTTTAAGTTTTATAATTTCATAATAAAAATAGGAAAACATCAAAATATCTTCATGATCTCACCTCTGCCTATATTAAGGCTGAGATTAGGTCATATGAATTAAAGTATGTATGTTTTTCATTTTCTAATGTAATAAAAAATCAATTTATAAAACAAGAAAAACAAAACACCACCCAGATTGAAATTTGCAAACTAAGTTTACAACAAAGCACCAGACAATTTTCGATTCAGAAGAATTTTCATTTATTTTGAAATTTGAATTTCAATAAAAAAAGATTGAATGGAGTTTTAATAGTGAAGCCCATAACACTTGACTTCTCTATTAAATACTTCTTTGTTTTTTTGCTTACGTATTAAACTACACTCGACAAACCATATCGAATCATCTACTGAAAAGCTAATTATCAATTGAGATGTTACAAAAAATGTTTTTTCACTTGAAAGATGTATAACCTATCGGGTCTAATCCCAGTTTTACTTTTGAATTTTTTTAAGAAAGAAGTTTTCTGTTATTATTTGAAATTTAAATAGTTATTTTTTTTTATATACAGCACTTAAAACTAGAATTCTGCTTGTAACTTTAAAAGAAATGCATTACCTTATATAGGCGAAAAAAAAATAAAGAAGAAAAACGCCTAAAAGAATTAGTAGATGTAGTTGAAAAACTCAAAAAAAAAAACTAAGTTCGGTAGTAAGACAGTGTTCATTCATATTGGGAAAAAACAAGCTATGATAAGAGAAATATCACAACTTAAAAACAAATGTTGGTAAGCTTATAATAAATAAAATTTCTACATTTGTTTTGGGTTATTATCAATATCAAAAACTACAAGCAATTATAAAAATGGGAGAGTAATACAATTAAAATTATGCACACATTAAATTGACAATTTAATATTAAAACTAATTTAAAAATAGTGCAAATATGTTCATTGTTATTGTCACTTTCTGCGCAAAATAGATTAGACATGTTTACTACAGTAACAACTTATACATCTTCCATTAAACAATAATGATAACTTGCAATGAGTACGATAATAATGAACATAATGATCCTCTGAAAGCTCTGCACATGTAGTGCAGTAATGACCCGCTAAATTCCATTTCCCTTCAATAATACAATTACTACTACTGTTACAATTAATATAATGACAGGTTATCCACTTATGTCCCTTCTCATTACAATAATAACATTTTATACTTCTTTGGAGTGCTAAAAAGAGACCCAATAGTTTTTAGCAATGTGTGTTTGGAACAGAATACATAACAATTCACTTACTTTTATTATATTTGGGCTTCATTTTGCAAAAAATATTGTAAGAGTGAGTTTCTCAGCTTTGTGACACAAACCAATATTTTAAAAAAATTTTGTCATAGATCTTTTTTTGTTTTTTTTAATAAATTTGCTTAGTACATAGGGTTACAAATCTAAGTTAAAAAAAATCAAATAATGATAGAAAATTAATAGTTGCAATTAATCGATTAGAACTTAACAATTAATTGATTAGTTATAATTTACAATTCAATCAGAACAAATAAAAGAATGTTTAGAGTACTGAATTTGAATAAAAAAAATCATTTAATTATACTATACAAAAATACTTTTCAATAAGAAGCAAAAAAGTATTGAATCTCCTTTCACGTGCTATGAAACTAATATTCATTTATATAGTATTCAATGAAATTCACAGATTAATTTTAACTGCCTTATCAAATACCAAATTACTCATGGAATAACGCAAGTAAAGTTACTGGTACAAATAATTTGTAAGACCACAATGATAATGTACTAGTATAATACTAAATTTTCACGAATAACGCGGATAGTGAATTTTGCCTAAATTAAGCTTATTTCGGGCAGCTATTCGAAATAACGTCCATAAGCATTATCTTCAAGTTCCTTATTTTTATACAATACAGTACTGGTTTAACATAAATTGTGGATGCACTCCTAATTTTATAAATTTCTGGTTTTTTTTATTCATAGCCCTCAATGAGTTATTTCTGTATGCAAAACCATTGTTAAAGAAAATAAGAAAATATTTTATTTAAATCTTTAAATATAGGTAATAAAAAAAAATAAAATAAAATTAAATTGACATGTGATTAGTAAGTTTCTGTATTAAATTAAAATAATTTAGAGTCAAATAACCTGAACCTATAGATCAAACTTATAACAAAACTCCTAAAAAGTCGCTTTTAGTAGTCAAAACCAGGAATATTTTTCAATCAATATCCAATCCACATTATCGTCATTATCCGCATACCACGATAAATATGGCAATGACTCAGTCCTCTCAGAAACTTCAACTTCAAAGACATTTAAATCTTCAGAGATATTAAATAATCTCAAATATGGATTCTATAAAATAATTTGTTTAAACTGAAATTTACAAGCTTCTTGCATGGCTTGTTGGATTAATAAGTGTGTTGTATATGGTGACCACTATGATGAATAATTGATTATCCCTAAAATTATGATTCCACATGATAAATCTTTTAACCAATTCTTCATTCTCTTTGATAGATTATTTTTTTTATTCGAAATCATTGCGCCAAATTGTCTTTGATTATTGGTATCCGCATAAAATTTTAAAAAAGTTTTGTTTTTTGAAACAACCAGTCAAATGCAAATTTAGTGGGTAATATAACCATACTTTTCTTGTTCAGTTTTTTTAAATTTTTTTTAATAAATTTACAATCTTTATTAATAGTAGTTTCTATGTTAGATTGATTAATTGCAACGATCAATTCAGAATGTTTTAAAGATGTAGAGAATCTTTTATCGACTTTAAACCTGATCTCTTTATGAGGAAAAATTCTCCAACCTAATCTAGAATAAAAATCAGATCCAATTTCAGAGTACAAGTATGAAAATTTGGTTTTGCATTCGAATTTCAACTTATCATTCAGCAACTCCATCAACCTTGTAGCATAACCTTGTGTTGATACTGAGAAGGAGTGAATAAAGAAGTGATGTAATAACCAATTACTTCTCGAATTTGTCTGGATGGTATTGTTATCAATGCTTTAAGATTGTATGTTTCACATTATGAAAAGATTGTCTGTTCAGTATCATTTGATAAATTACATAATTTTGAAACTAGAATCCAGACTTTAAAATTTTCTAATGTAAATTCATTATTGGCAAGTATCTCTTCACGTTCTATGTATTCATCTATAGTTAACATTGGATAACCCCAACTCATATATGAATTGCGATTAGTACTAAATGGATTAGAAAAGATTTTAAATAATGATAACATAAATTATAATAGAGTTATAACACCAATAATTGTCATTTACATTCTAGCTTGTTCCGGAGTCGCTTCTACTAGTACCAAATCTTTATGTTCAAATTCAGAAGGTATTGATTTAGATAAACAATTTCCTAAATCGCATAAAAATGATGTGGATTGCCTGATTAAGCGGACAATGAATATCTTAAACCCTGACAAGTGTTCCACATCATTTTCTCATTGTGTAGGATACACACAAAATTAATTATATGAAACATAAGCCAATTAACTGTTACAATTAAATATTCAATACAATTTAATAATGCAATCGTAACTTTAAACCAGTCCAAATCAGATTATTTAATTTAATGGCGCAATTAAGGATTTTTTTTTAATATTAGATATTGTATTATTGAAATTTAATTTATTTAAATTAAAAATTATGGATTGATTAAGAATAAAATAAAAAAAATAGAAATAAATTTAAATTATATAGAAAATTGATTAAGACATCCTCATTCTATAAAAACTCAATATTTCATTTCCTAACAAAACAACTTTCTGAACAATGTCTTCATTTAAGAGATCAAATGATATCTACGAAGCATATAAAATTTTTAAAATACATAAAAATAATTTACTTATAGCAGAAGATAAATTTTTTAACCATATCCATAATCTATTTCAGTATGTTGAAGAAAAAGAAAAGTTGGATGAAATCTTTTATCTATTAAAAAATTCTGAAAGTTTCAAAAGAAATATTTATATTAAATTCTTTATAGTTTATTTAATGGGAACAAAATTATATAATAAAAGAAATGCTAGTAAATTAGAAATAGAAATTGCTATCTATCTTATTACAGAATCAGCAAATATTGAATATATTTATGCTAAAAATTTTCCTGAATTTTTTTTTAATCCAAACTCTTTTGATTATATAATTAAGTATTGCATTATATAAAATTCTAAAAGAAATATGTAAAAGTTATTTTTATTTTGCAAATGTCATACATTTAAGAGCTTTGTTAGATTTATAAAAATAGTTATTTTTTAAACGTTCATAAAATCTACATTTGCTTGGTTGGGAATTGTTTTTTTTACAACTCTTGTTTATCTTTAAACTCAAAATAAAATGCTTATAAAGTAATTAGGCTCAAAAAAAAATAAATGTAAATTACTTTTATAAAAAAACTCAGATTTCATATTAAACGAAAAATTTGCAAATAGCTAGGCCATTTTCAATGCAAAGACGTAGAATTCATCATTACAAATTAAATTTTAAATGTCACTCAAAAACCTCATTAATAAGATATTATGTCTTTTTTTTACGGATAAAGATAAATTGGCAAATAGGTACATTAAATTTTTAGATAAAAAATTTAATGTTGTAAGGACAATAAATAATCGATTAATCAAAAGAGGTTTAATTCACATGACTAATATGTAGGTAGAGATAGATCATGTGATTAAGATTTTCTGATTACATATTTTCTAACAAACTAATTGAATAACATGCTAGTTTTTGAATCTTGTTTTTGAATTGTTTATTGTGTTAAATATCTTTAATAAACAAGAAACTCATGAAACTTTTAGAGACACGATTCAGGATGTGAGTTATTCCTATTTTTTCTTCAATCTTCTCTAAATTGTTAAAAGTAAAACATAAAAAGATTTCACTGACGCGTGGGTATGGTTGGTTTTAATTCTTATTGGTTATTCACAAATTTCTGAACTATTTAATTTGTATAAAACAAAAACCAATTTAGATTGTATTGTTAGTCACATCACTAAAAATACATGACGAAATTCAAATAATTAAAGATTTGTTAATTACAATGTTGATAATTTACAATTTTTGTCAATTCATGTTTATTAATATTTTTCTTTCTATTGATGAATTACATTAACTAAAAATATTTTTTCATATTTTAAGCCTTTTTTTATTAAAAGAGAAAATATTTGTATTGCTATAATTAAAGCCAATTTAATAAAACAAAATATGCAAATTAACTAATTGAAAATTCTTTAAGTACTAAATCCTAAAAAATTAATTTATTATTAAATATGTGCCTTTGCAAGAATAAAAGGTTGGCATTTGAATATAACTTAATAATAATGGAAGAAACTTTGAAGTCTCATGAATCAAATAAAATTGAAGGAGAAAAAGAATTTGTAAATAGAAAGTTTTCTCAAGCACTTAAAAATCTTAAAGAAACTGATTCAAATTATGCAACAAAACCTCTTGAGATATCTTTTAACTGGAATCAAATAGCTACTGACATAAAGAATTTTGAAGGGGAGTAGTATCTTGTTGCATTTTGTTCCATCGAAATATTAACGCAAATAATGATTCTTTGTCCATTGCTAAAAAAAATGCTTATAATGAAGCAGAAAAACATGGAGGGTTGCTTAAGGTAAAGAATAAATATTTATAAATTAAATTTATAATTTATCACTATTTATATTTTCATCATATAATTTTAAAAGTATTGGTCTGGTGAATTCAATCAAAATCGAGAATGTCTTTTAATGTGCATTTGGGCAAGTAGAGATATTGCAGTTGAAGCAAGTAAAAACCTCTGCATACTATTGCAAAAAACTTGGCTACCGAGTCGAATTATGAATTCTATGCCTTAGAGAGGTACATATTGAAGAAAGAAAAGAATGAGACTAAGATGAAAATAATTCAAATAACATTTATTTAACAAATAAATCTAAAAAATGTCTTATTCTATACAAGTAAAATTTCTTCTTCGATAATTTATTCATATCAGAGTCATATTTTCAATTTTCAACAAAGTAATCTTCAAAATTGTTAATAGTTAGTAATACTTGTTTGATTTTTTGGATATATTGTTGTGACTCTCTTGCAGCCCAAAAAGCCGATTTAAACAGAAAAAATTAACCTTGTAGAATTTTCAATACTTTTTCCATATCAATCACGAGACTGAGAGCGAGCCAATAAAATTGTTTATTAACCAAAAATTGGAGAAATTTTAATCAAAAATGTCAGGAGCAATATTTTCAATGAATATGGCTTATTTTTTATTTTTATTTTTTTTAATATTAAATATAGGTTAGATGGGTGTTAACTTGTTGTTTTTTTTGAAATACAAGAAAAATTTCTTTTAAATAAACTTCAATTGTAGAAATTTTGATTGTAGTCTTTCTGTTTTCTTTCTCGAACTATTAATATTTTTTATTTACATATTACATTTATTCAATATGATATCCATGAAACTTTAAAGTAATAGTTTACGAGGTCAACTATTTCTTTGTTATTTTTTAAATCTAAACAATATAAAGAATTTATCAATGGCTGCATCAATAATTCAACAAATTGCTCACACACCAAAGACCCAAAGCTTTGTTTATACCCATAAACCCAAACTTTGAATGAATTTGCATGATTACTATCAATTAAATGATCACATATTCTATTGTCAATATGAATTCCTAAATATATTGCATAGCATGCGAGAACTTTGTCAGATAACATGATAATTTTTAAAAGTTTCTGATAATGATCTGATCTATTGAGTAAGCTTTTCATTATTTCAGTAATGCAGAATGAAATGATTGAGTTGCCACATATCCGCATTATATTCCATTGAAAGATGTTATTTCCATTGAAAGATGTTATTATAGTAGGCAAAGGCAAACACGGCCGTCTCAGGAGTAAGATGTGGTAAAGGTGAAAAGTCAATTCTTGGAGAAGGACTTAAAAATATTGTCCCTGATAAATTAATAACGATAGAATTAATAGAATTAATAATAGATATAATTTTTTTATTCAATTAAAAAAAAATACTTTGAGGTTGTGACAATCTAAAAATTGATATTAATTCTTGCTCCATGTTGTTGAAAATAATAGACAGATATTTTATGATTCGAATATAAATATAAAATTTTAGAATTATATTGATTATTTCAATATTCAATTGGACATTAGAATAGATTGTGTGAACTAAATTAAAATAAATTGTAATATAATTAAAAAGTACAATTTGTTATAACTGTAATTTTTCACACATCTATGAACTATATTGTTTCTAATTTATTAATTGCAGTATCTTGACAAGAATTTGAAAGAGATTTAACTCGATCTTCTTAGCACGCTTCAAAAGACTGGCATATCTTATGTGCCTTGAGTAAAACATATCTCAAACTTACTTCTTATTTAATAATCTTGGCTAGCTAAACTTCTTAATGTAGAAAGGACTGATTCATATTCTCCTTTGTTGTATTTGTTAATCTTAGTTTTATGTCTGTAATTATCCAAAATTTCACTTATCACAAAAATTGTTTATTTATAAATAATTGTAAAAAATACTTATTAATTTAGTATGAAAGTAAATATATTCTTCAATTAATTTAGTAAAATACATTATACAAATAATAATTAATTCAATAAAATACATTATACAAATAATAATTAATTGTAGAATATTGTTTTATGATAAATTATATGATAATTGAATCTTGCAATATTATCAGAATTATTCATGTGAATTGGCTAAAACATAAAAAAAAAAGATAATTATTTGTTTTTGGTCAAGTAACCGGAATTTTCAATTTACTTAAATTTATTAAGCATAATTTAACTTCAATTAATTTTTAATTAAGATATTCCAATTTTTTTAAATTTTGAATTGAAACATAGTTAATTTAAATGCATACCAATATCAATTATGAAATGGTACTAAAATTTTCGATTTAATTATCCAATGAATAATTATACTTGCATTCGACACCCCAATCAGATATATAGTTAGCTGTATCCAAATATTTTTTCATACACTATAGAAGAAATTGTTATAATAAAATACTGGAAATAATTCTTCAAAATTATATAACAACCAATCAAAACTTATAATCTTTTGCAAAACTTTATTATTAGAGGTTTGTTATGAATTAATTATCACCTTATTTGTAAAAAAAAAATAATTTTCGAGATCGATATTTTGCGGGCGGTGTTCAATAAAAAAGGGTCAAATTGACCAGATTTAAAAAAAGAGATTTCCTCCATTTCTATTGAACAGCGTTAATATGATCATCAATATGATCATGTAATCTTATGGACCCATCATGAGTAGAACCCAAGTGTCTGCCCATGAGTCCGCGAAATCATGTGTATTATTGACTTTAAATAACAATATTAATACTGATATTTTAAAGAACAAGAAATGATTATTTTAATTAAGTTAAATTATTATAGATTCTTTATAATTAATTCCAATAAAACAGTTCAAGAATTAAATACTTATTAACAGATGGAAAAACAGGTATTTATCTAAGAATTCTGTTTTAATCATTAAATTAATAAAAAAATATATTTACCAATAAAAAAACGATCTAGCAAATTGAAAATGAAACGCTTAATAAAGAGCGTGTTATATCGACGACCAATTAAAAAATGATTTTGAAAATAAGGTTAAAGAACTTAAAAAAACAAAACTGAATTTATTGGCCATTTACCATAAACTTGCAAATGATCCCAAATTCAAAAATTGCAAAAGCAAAAATTAGAAATTACAACAATAATTTAAAAAAACAAAGAATATATGATATGACTTAATGGAATTTTGCAGTTTTATATGAAAATCATTTTTTTTGTGGCTTGCTAATAAATAAAAAAATTATATGAATTAATATTATATAATGTCCTTTAAATTTCATGTTTATCAAATAGCCTTTAGAGTAGCAAAGTAACTTTTTTATATATTCAATGAGATGTAAATTGAACCTAATCATTTTTATACAAAGCTACGAATCTTTATAAATATAAATACAGTATTTTAATTTTACCTGAATGTTTTTTGCCAGGAAGGAATTATATTTAATTTTGTATGAAATTATATTTTGAATGATCAAAATGGCACCCTCTTAGAATTTAGAGTTAGTGCTGGCCGAAATTATGTTAATGAAAGCCAGGTTTTTATATTAAATACACAACAAAATTCTGGCCACACTAACCCTAATCCTAGCACGCAACTAAATCTGTGTGTTTATTTTGACCTGTGTCAATATAGGTTTCCCTTTAAATTATTTGAAATTATACTTATTTTTACCTTAATTTTTCTGGAATCATATCTGAAATTACATTTAATTTTGCTTGAATTATTAAAGCAAATTCGAAGAATATTCTCAATTAATTTCCTAGTCTATTGCGTCTATTATAGTATAGTAAAAAAATATATAGAATTTTGAACAATTGAATAATTTTAGCTATTAAATGTATTAAATTCAAATGCTACATTAAAAAAATATAATTCAGAATTCATTTTTAAAATATAGTTTGTAAATAGAGATATTAATTCTGGCAAATAAAATTAGGGAGCTACTATTTCCACCATGGTATTTTGCTATTTCCACTATAGTTACACAAGATTTTCTATTTTTAGAATTTGAAAATAATATATGCACTTAGGGAGCTGTCGTAAATCAGGTGATTTCTATCTCTTAAGGGGCTACTCCCACCCACCCACACCTGACATCTTATTTTTTTTTTTAATGTTAAGGTAAGGTCATGCCTCTGAACTTTATTGAGTGTATATTAATCATTACAATATATTGCTTACAATTATTATACTATCTACTAAGTACTGAGACTTGGACTAATTTATCCATAACCTAAACCTACCAGAGCTTACCATACTCCTATTCATATAGCTAGCCTGGATTTGGATGTTTCTTTTCCCCAACTAACCATTAGTATTCACATGTCCACCCTTTACCCACATTTCCTAATATCATTGCTTCCAATTTGGTGTATGTAATTCCAGGTAGGCACTTTCTGCTTCCAAATTGGTATATCCAGTTCCTTACTAGTGTACTTCTTGGGAGTTTGTATCTTAATCCATGCTGCTGCCTCTACCATATTGGGTAAGTATCAATTTTCAAAAAGGCTCTTAATATTTGGATTAATCAAATAATAATATCAGATCAAGCCTGCATGCTGCCACAACTAGCTAATTTTTCTGCAACTTGGGGACCCAGGATTTAATGTTCCAAATTCAGAAATGTGCGAATGACTGTACTCCCTACTATGGTAACGAGTATCCAGGCATGTTTCGCTGAAGCTTCTAGTCTCTGATGTAGTTGGATGATATCATGAGGCTCGGCCAACCCGATCTACCACTACATGCACGTATACCAGCTATACCAGTTACTGGTGGTCCTAGATCCTCTTAACATTCTAAGACTCCCATATAGGTGCACCCAGAGCTCTGTTGGGCTTTGACATGTACACATCTCTATGCTTTTACTTCTTTTTGGTCAGTTAGTTTCAGTAGGGCGAAAACGGGAGTTCTAGGACAGAATTCCGTAAATGTATCCAGAATAGGCTCCTTACCCTCTTTACAAGCTCTTCTAGATATATTTAATCATTTATCGAATTCAAGCTCTAAATTACGCTAGAACCAGATCCTGTTAACTTACTCACTTTACTCCTAAATTTGGGCTTCCAACTTTAAAAAGTACATAGTCTTTGTTAACGCTCTGGCTATGTTTTTAACCCCAAACAAGATAACAAAAAAATTATGCTATATTGCTTGCCCTTGAAATGAGCAGAGAGTATCGAGGACCGAAGTGTCCGAGTGTGCTTCTCTTCGGGCCCATTCAAGCCTAATACGCATACTATTTTCTATGTTATCCTAGAATTAATTCAAAAAGCGATTCATTACTATCTAGCAAAGGACAAAAAATGCTAAGTTCTACTTCATAAAGATAGGATTTAGCTATTAAGGGTGAGACTTATCCGATCAGAGGTGAGATTTAGCTATTAGTGGTAAGACTTATCCGATCAGAAGTGAGACTTATCTGATCAGAGGTAAGACTTATCCAATCCGAGGGGTGAGACTTATCCGATTAGAGGTGAGTCTTATCCGAGGTGAGACTTATCCGATCAGAGGTGAGTTCTAGCTTCTGAGCCCAAAAAATTAATTAAATAAAACTATATATATTATAAAAAGTGACCAATATAATATATTAATTAAGGATAAATATTTTTATTTAAACAAAAGTTTACCCAATATATTAACAGGTGAGACTTAATAATATCATGCCTAGAAGTGATAAAAAAAATCGTACATGTGCTTGTTGTGGATATACTTTTACAAGACCAGAAAAACTTCGCAAGCATTATAAAAGCAAAAAAAATCAATGCAATATACCATTTGCCCGAACCCAAGTATCCAATCAGGGGCTACCTCTCATTTCTAAATCTGGTTCAAACTCAGCAATCCAAGCCTCTCCCTCACAGAACAAAGTTCAAGAAGGGGCCCAAGTTCAAGAAGCCGGCCCAGGCCCGGCGACCCAAGCCTATAGAGAAGAAATATTCTCTGAGCAGAATAAAGTCCAAGAGAATGATATAGTATTTGTGGAAAAAAGTTATGACCCAGCCAGACCACATAAAAGTCTCAAAAATATGTCCGTGTGGGAAGGAAAAATTCCAGCAGACAATAATCCAGCATATGCTTTTAATAAACAGCAAGACAATCAAACAGCATATGCCGACGCCCCATATATGCCCCAACTCATGGCCTCAACACGCAAAGCAATTACCAATATACTCAAAGAAGAGCTCTACAAAAAGGATCAAATAAAAACATCATTAGTTATAGAAAGCACATACGCAAAATATAAATATAAAGGAGAAGGTGATGCTATGGACAAAGCGAATTATGAACTTAGTCTGACCCATTCATATCATAGAGGAAAACAACATATTCTTCTTTCAGAAAATGATATAGACCCATATTTAATTCAATCTGTAGGAGAAATTGATATACAAATTGAGAATCACTTAAAAGAGGAGTCCGGTAAAATTCTTCTTAGAATAGAAAATATATTTATTGAATCCTATACCTACCGTCGAACTAATGGAGGTTCCTATATTCCTACTCCTAAAAAGCTCGCCAATACAAAGTGCACTATTAATCCAGATAATAAAGGTTTAGTCGATCCAGAAACCAATACATTATCTGAAAAATGTCTTTAAGAGCATTAGGAGTATACTTTGCTTATCAGGATGGATATACAGAACATCTTGAACAAATCTTTCGAGCTACAAAATACAAGCCCTATTTAGATAAAGTTAAGCTCGATAGAATTTCTATGCCTACTCCAGTTTGTTCCTGTATATTTAACAAGATTGAGGAAATGAATCCGGATATCTCTATCAATGTCTGGGAATGGAAAAAAAGAAACAGGAACCCCTAAAGCAGTAATAGCTAGCAAAAACTATAAAAGATGCCATATTATTGACCTTTTAGCTCTTACAGATATTACCAAATCTGAAGATAACAAGTACGGACAAAAAACCATTTTCTTTGGATTAAGAATATAAATGGGCTAGTTTTTAGAAATACCGCCCATCATGGTAAAAGATATATTTGTAGAAAATGCACTCAAAGTTTTTCTACAATAAAGGCTTTGGATCATTATCAAGAGCACTGTTTCGGTTTGGAGGAAGCAACTCAAGAAGTCAAATTACCCATCAAAGGTGTTAATGATTTTGAGAAGTTTAAAAATTACACCCGGATGATTAATGCCCCATGTATAATTATAACTGACTTCGAGGCAAACAACAAGAAATGCAACGAAGAATATGGAGGACAAATGCGAAAACTTGCCAAGCAAAAAGCCAATAGCTTTTGTTATCTAGTTCATTGAATTGATACTGGAGATGTATGGGGGCCTTTTCTATATCGGGAAGAAAATACTACACAAGAATTTGTCTGAAGAATCGATAAGGAGTTGGTTGAAATCAATAAGGTCTTGGCTATTAAGCATGACCGAATTGAGACTAAGGAAGACAAGAAAAAATTTGCTGAAGCAAATACCTGTTGGATTTGTAAAGATAAATTTGATGAAGAGAATAATAAGGTCTGGGACCACTGTCATATAACAGGTAAGTTTCAAGGACCTGCCCACAATGCATGTAATCGCAAACTTCAGATTGAAGCATGGAAGACGCCAATTCCAGTTATTTTTCATAATTTTCAGGGCTATGATTCTCACTTAGTCTGTGAATCTGTCAGGCAATCTGTTAATGCTCACCAAATTAGAGTTGTAGCCGAAACATTTGAGCGATACAAGTCTATGAAGGTAGGTCAGCTAAAATATATAGATAGCATGCAATTTATGAATAATAGCTTGGCAAATCTTATGAAAAATTTGGGTACCAACCACCCTATTACAAGCTGGCACTTTAAAGACTATTCTCAAGATCAAATTTCATTAGCAAGTCATAAAGGAGTTTATCCTTATGACTATATCGATTCACAAGATAGGTTTAAAGAAACAGAGCTTCCTCCTTTTCATGAGTTTCATAGTACTCTTAAAAGCAAAATTTCACAAGATGACTATCAACATGCCCAAAAAGTATGGAAAACTTTTGGTTGTAAGACTCTAGGAGAGTATCATGACCTCTATCTTAAGATTAACATATTTAGCCTGACAGATATTTGGACCCAATTTCGAAAAATATGTATGCAATATTATGAGCTCAATCCCAGCCATTACATATCTGCACCTGCACTAGCTTGGGATGCTATGCTTAAAATGACTGAGGTTAAAATTGAGCTTTTTACAGACATGGCTATGCATGATTTCATAGAAAAGGCTAAGCGTGGCGGGATAGCTATAGCTTGTAAGCGCTATTTCAAAGCAAATAATCCTAAGATAGGTGAGACATTTAACCCATCTAAGCCTACAATTTGGATAAGCTATGTCGATGCAAACAATCTTTATAGCTGGGCCATGAGTCAGTATCTGCCTATCGGAAATTATCAATGGAAGGTAAGCCGTAAATATCTTGAAGATAATCCAAATGAGCAAAAAAAAATCTTGAAAAGATTCTTAATACTGATGCAAATTCTCTACGAGGTTATTTTCTAAATATTAAGGCACACTTTCCTCTAAAAACCCATGACTATTTGAGTGATTTACCCCAGCCGTAGAGAATATGGCTGTAAGTAAAGATATGTTGTGTTCCTATACCTTAGAGCTTGTAGATAACTTGGATGGAGGACGGTTTTTAGCAACAAAAAAATTAGTTCCCCATTTTGGTCCACGAAAAAATTATGTTATCCATTACCAAGAACTCCAATATTACGTAAAATTGGGTATGATAGTTGATGAGGTTACAGAAATCCTATCATTCGACCAAACTAACTAGCTTGCTCCTTATATCGCCTTTAATACAGAAAAGCGACAAGGCGCTAAGAATGCTTTTGAGAAAGATTTCTTTAAGCTCATAAATAATTCGGTATATGGCAAAACTATAGAAAATGTTCGCAAATACCAAGACGTCAAGCTCATGGCTGTAAACAATGATAAAGATGAAAAGAAGTTTATTAATCAAATTCGTAAACCCTCTTTTAAATATGCCAGACAGCTAGAAAATACACTTGTAGGAGCACATATGGGAAAGGCCACTGTAACTCTAAACAAGCCTATTATTGTCAGAGCATCAGTCTTGGGCCTTAGCAAGCTTCACATGTACAGCTTTTGGTATGGATATGTAAAAGAGAGATATGGTAATAATGCCCAGCTCGGATATAAGGATACAGACTCATATATGTTTCAAGTTGAGACTGAGGATATCTATAAAGACATGGAGAGCGACCTGATCTTTTTGATCTTAATGATACTAAGACTATTGGGCTTTTCAAAGATGAGACTCCCAGCAATGTAATCACAGAATCTTATCATATCCGGGCCAAGTCATACCACTATGCTTTAGCAGATAAGTCTACAAAGTCTAAGCATAAAGGAGTTAGTAAAAAAGGTATAGATGAGATGGCTAAAAATACTTATCCAGAGAATAATTCACCTATGACCCAAGTTTATCGAGACTGTCTATTTGGTAATAAAGTATTCTATGCCAAAAATATAGGTATCCGGTCAAAGAATCATATATTATCTTTAGTCAAATCAGAAAAGAAGGCACTATGCCCAATCGATACTAAGCGCTAAATCTTATCAGATGGAATTACCTCTTTGCCATATTTTTATTGCCATAATAAAGCTTATAAGAATATGGTCAAGGCTAGTATACCCCATGAAGAGGCCGAAAAAAGAGCTATAAGGGCCAAGCTCCCAGAGAAGTATCAAAACAAATATACGTCTCACATAGCTAGCTCATCGCCATAAACTAGACTAGTGATACTGTATATATAGCAGACCATATAACAACATAAAATATTCCCACTGCCTTTTTGCAATGTTTGCATGAAGCCAGATATAAATAGTCAAAATATATTTGTTATCAATATATTTTTTTTTTTCGAGCTCTTTTTTTCTTATTTCATTCAAAAAAAATTTATCACGAGAAGGTGGTATTATTATTTGAGTTAGTAGTATGTGACCCCCAGGTCACAATATCATGTGACTACTGCGCTCTGGTAACATGGTGTCCCTCTCAGCAATTAATTTTTTTATATATTTAATATCTATATATATAATACTAAAAAATGGAACATAAAATATATAAGCAACAAAAAAGACTAAGTGAATATTATTCTCTATATAAAAAGTTAAAAAAGATAGTAAAATCGGTAAAAGAAACCATAGACTGGATAGAAAATAATATAGAAGAGCAAACCAGTCTTGAGTTAGGTAAAAAACTATCAGATTCAGACCTTTTTTTCGCAAGCTCAAAAAAAGAAAAAAATGATTACCTAACTTCTGGCTTTGAGCAAGAATTGCAAGAAGGCGGGGGAGCAAGCTTAAAATAATAAATACTATCTGCCTTCTTGCAAAGCCTTACTTTAGAGTAAGGCCTTGGTTTGTCAACCAAATTTTTTTCGAATTCCTGTAGGGCAATAATTGCTAAAGCTCTTTCTCTTGCTCTAAATACTTAGTTAGCAACTTCTCGCTAAGATCATTAATTTTCGCCTTAGATTTAAGAGCAGAATATAGTTTTTCTTTAAGCTTTTGCTCTGTTTTTTTTTGCAAGCTTGAAAAACAATATATCTGACTGGGCTGGCTTACAAAAATTGCAAGAAGGTATAGACATTGGTCATGGACTTTTTTGTATAATAAAAATATATTTGAAATAATATATATTTCTGGTTTATCCGAAACCTTCTATTTAACCTATATATTCTATATATCCTATTTATCTGATTCTTCCAGAATTTTTTTCTAGTATATTATATATTCATCCGGTATATCTGATTTATCCAGTATATTTGGTATAACTGGTATAATATATTTTCTTGTATCCTATTTAATAAATTATTTTGAAATAATATATTAGATATTAGATATTAGATATAAAAATACTACATGCTTAGGCAACGCATGAGATGTAATGCTCCTTCTTTATCTCTAGCCGATTATGATTTTATTATTTAATATCATAATAATATGCCAAGGACTAAAGCTTTGAATGAGCTAAAAGAAAAATATAGCATATCACAAAAATGTATTTATCAGATCTGGAGAGGCGAGGAAAAAAATAGGGTTGCATAGAACCAACCAATTCCGCCTCTCGACTTTGTCAAGGAAGATAGAGAAAATTTGGTTAACGACTCTATTCAGGCCTCTTTTTCTCATTTCATTCAAAAAAAAATAATTTGGAAAAAAATATTATTGCTCCACAGATCAAAGATCAAGGGGATTCAAAAAAAAAAATTTCTTGTCTAATAGACAAGATTCTGCCTCTCAACTTTGTCTACGAAGGCGGGGGGCAAGAAGATCTAAATGCATTTTACGAAAAAGAAACTATTCGAGATAAAAAAAACATAGCCAAACTTAAATCTATACTAGCTAAGTAGACAATTCAGCTCATCGTAGAATGATAGAAACTTCTCACATGCGTCAGTAAGAATCTCTTTAGCACTGAGAGTATCAAATAACATTTTTTCAAGTTCATCATAACTTATATATTTTTATTTATTAGGATATTGGTTTCTCCCTTATTATAAACTGAAAGTGGAATAGTAATACTTTTTCCATTAGCTGATGCTATAAACTCACCCTTTACTATAGGTTCCCAGCCAGCCCGATGTTGCCATCTAGTGCCAAGAATAAATAATAATATATCATTGCCATTATTATCTTTTTCTGTTGGTAAAACTGAAAACTCATCTGAAATTGTTAAGGTATTATTTCCAATGCCTATAGTAACAGGTATATCAGAAAAGGTCCCAACAGATTGTTTTTCGCCAACAGCCCCTGTTAGTCTATAAACCTTTTTTCTATCTATTTTTAGTCCAAAATATTTTATAAAATGGTTTGCAATATTTTCAGAAATATATGACCCATCTGAACCCATATCGAGTAATGCATGGGGTATTTCTAAATCATATACTTTACATTAAATCGTAGCATAGTTATTGGGTTCTTTTATTTGCAAAAAGTTTATTTTTAATGGGTCAAGCCAATTTTGATATAATTGGGCTTCTTGATATTGTTTTATAGCATAATTTAGACACGAAGTGCTCGACTTTGTCGAGGAAGAATACCCTCCCATCTTCTCACAATAATTGCTTGAAGTTAAATATGCCAGCATATCTTTTTCTGAGCATGCGAGGAAAAATGACTCTAAAATAAATTGATACTTTTTTATTATATTTTCCCATACTTTGGCTACTTCTTTATTCGTACAATTTTTTGAATGATATGAATAAAATGAGTCTTTCATTTTGGGGAATAATTTACTAAGATCCGTATATATTTCTGTTAGAATTTCTTTAGGGCATTGAGAAATATATCTTGTTAAAATATATTTAACCGACTCTAAAAATATCTGATTTTCATTAATAGTTTTTTTTACTAGTTTTTTGGATTTCTTTTTTATAGAAGACTTAGAAACCCTTTTTTTTTTTTATATTAAAACAATTAGTTTCTCTAGACTCAATCTCACTATTTTCTTGGTCGCTTTCTTCTTGGCTACTTTCTTCTTGGTCGCTTTCATTAATTATATACTCTATATCATCTTC
Source organism: Gigaspora rosea (assembly GCA_003550325.1). Lineage (NCBI taxonomy): Eukaryota > Fungi > Glomeromycota > Glomeromycetes > Diversisporales > Gigasporaceae > Gigaspora > Gigaspora rosea. The sequence continues at coordinate 85,592 of QKWP01000619.1, forward strand.
TGATTGGCTTTGGTCTATATATTCGTATTGGGAGCTAGTAATATTATTAATCTTTTTAGTCTTTCTAACTTTGGGGCAATTCTTTTTTGTATGGCCGGCTTTTCCACAAATAGAACAGTATCTTTCTATTTTCTTTGATTTTGTTAATTTTTTAGCTATAGGCTTTTTTGTAGCATATAATTTTTTTGATTGTATATTGTAATTCGCATAGCCTAATCTTTTATATAATTCTTCTTCGATAAAATTTTCTAAAGCATCCGGATCTCTAGATGCTTCGTCAGAATACCCCAGTCTTTGGGCTATCAAATCTAAATGGTTATACGCTTTTTTATATATAGTTAAATTTTCACTAGGTATTGTATTGGATAAAATTATAGGAACCGATGAATTGTTATTAACCCCATTATATGTAAAGGTAGAAGGTTTTCGCTCAAGCCATGTGTCCTTAACAGATATAAAGAAAGCATTTATATCTGCTGGATTCGTTATTTTTACTCTTGTAAATAATTCATCAGGTAAGTGAGTCCATAATATAGCCAATGCGTCCTGGTTATTATTTGGTATTTGTAATAATAATAATAGACGAATTCTGTCTTCATAGGTTTGGGGAGTGTCAGTGGGGTTAAATTTTTCTTGTGCTAATCTGGATAAAGAGGCATTGCATGATTCTATTGTTTCTTCATGATATTTATGCCGTAACCAAGCTAAAAATCGTGCTGGAGTATCAATATTTGTACCTGCAGGGTATTCAGCTGGGACAGGTGTATATTTACTAGACATTTTAGATTTTAAAATTTCAGCTTTTACGGCATCATTAAATCCAGCAACAGCCAATGTACTTTCATATAAAAAAACTTGTACTACTTTATTATAATATTCGTCAGAAGGTTCCTGACCTATATATTGGGGAATTTGAGCCATCAATAGGGATAATAAAGATATAACATAACGTCTGTTAAGGTTGCCATGTTTGCTATATTATTATTCTGTAGCACAAAAATTTGTTGATTTAAATTATTAATTAATTGTTCTGAATTTCGGGCCTGATTTTTCCACTTGCCCACTTATTTTGTAATTGGTGATAGGTCTGTCTGTTTCTCAATTTTAATGCAAAGCTTTCTATAAGCAATTCTGATATCTGTCTTTTTTGTGTACGGATTGTAATTCACCCATCAAGTTCTCGAGATTTAAATATATTATGCTGTGTTCTATGGGCCTCATAGGCCTGGTGAAGAAGATCATAGTCATTTTGAAGCGTGGCTAACTGGGTTTGTGAATCAGCAAACTGGGTCTGTGAATCAGCAAACTGGGTCTGAGAATCAGCTAACTGGTTTTGCAAAGTTATTAGCTGGGTCTGCAAATTCACTACTCGATTTTCGGCATAGATTGCTCGTGTATTCGCCCGTGGATATATTTCTAATACCAACTCTTCAAACTTATCTCAGGCTTCAGAAATTATTCTAAGATAATCTGCAATATCATCTAATATCGGGGCTGTTGTAATTGGGCTTTGAAAATACAGTCTAATATTAGTAATCTCTCGCTGAATCCTATTATTTTGAATCCTAGCTTGATTTTCAGGTAGAGATAATGTTCGGGGAGATCAGAGTGATCCTAGTGGTTGCACCATATCTATATTATTATACAAAGCAAGAATTTTTTCATTAAGCTTGTCTATTTCATCCTGGAAAATTGCTAACCGCTTTTCTATATAATCAATGTACTTTTCTTAGCTCTCAGAATTTTGGAGTGCCTTTTCTAACTTTTCTTTAAGATTAGAAATTTCTAATCGCAATGGATCTAGGTCCTTATTACGAATTAAGATTTCTTTTTCAAGTTAATTAATATAATCCTCTTTTGAGATAAGATCCTGTTGAAATTTGCTAACTCAATCTTGTATAGCTAATAAGGCACCTTTAAATTGCTCGATTCTTTCCCACATTTTTTTCCTTTTTTTTCTCATAAATTCGAAAAAAAAGAAAAAGATAATTATCTGCTTTTTTAAAAATATATTTTGTCCCACAGATCGTAGATCAAGGGACTGAGCAAGCCAGCTCAAAAATGTTGTCTATTCCTATAATACAAATGTTCGTGAACTAGATATATCTATTGCCTTGCATAAAATTTATTACCATCCTAATGGATATCAAAGAACTATGAAAAAATTGTATGAAGCTTCTTTAAAAGCTAGATACGATTTTTCTATAGATGAGGTGTGTAATTGGCTTGAAAAACGGGCTTTATATCAGATTTATAAACCCCGGGCAAGATTTATTCCTAGAGCCTCTTTTAATAGTATACAAGTTCCTAATGAATGCCATCAAGCAGATATTCTTTATATGCCCCATGACCGAATTAATAATATAACTTATAAATATTGCTTATGTATAGTAGATGTGGCTTCACGATTTAAGTGAGCAGTTCCTTTAGCTAATAGATCAGCTTATTCTGTGGCCAAGGCCTTTAAGAAAGTTTATAGTAATTCCAAATGCTATCTTATTTGGCCTAAATTATTAATTGTCGATCCCGGTTCTGAATTTAAATCTGATTGTAAAGAATTAATAGAAAAATATAATGTTAAAATTAAGGTTGGCACGTCTCATAGAAGTCAAGGTATTGTTGAAAGATTTAATCGTACTTTAGCCGAAAAATTATTTCAGTTACAGGATGCCTCTGATTTATTATTACCTATATCTAAAAGATCGAGAGCTTGGGTAAAAAATCTTTATATAATTATTGATAACCTTAATAATTTGGTAACTAGATTAATTGGCATGGCCCCGGCGAAAGCCATAAAAATGAATCAGATTATTTCAGCATCTTCTAAGTTACGCAATAGGCCTATAGGATTTAATGAGTCTAAATTAGATTATAATACTTTGGTTAGATATTTACTTGAACCGGGAGAGCTGGAAGGTGGTTTTAAGCGAGCAACTGATATGAACTGGTCTCCCCAAGTTTATCATATTCGTGAAGCTTTGGTGCAAAAAAATCAGCCAATCTTGTATTGGCTAGAAGATGATGAGAGCAATGGCCCGAAGCGGTCTTTTGTTAGAGAAGAGCTTCAAGTTGTAAAAGATATAGAATTACCTCCTCAGTGGGTACTTACGAATTAAAAATTTTATAATATAAAAGATGTTCGTAGAATGCTTCAAGTTGGTGTTCCTCTGGTCTTTTATAAATTAATAAATTCTTCTGTTTCTTTATCGATCTGGGCTTCGTCAACAAAGTGGTCTTGGGCTAATTTGTAATATAGTTTATATAGTTCTATAATCGAATTAAGAATCTTTGGATCTCGCCTATACCATGATTTGTAGTCATTCATAATTTCATTATATTTGTTTTTATTGGGAAATATTGTCATGGCCAAATTTTGTATATATTCTTCTGGGTCTTCTGCTTGGCGTAATTTTCTAATTCTTTCTTTATAATTTTGCATGAACTTGCCGTCTTTTGGTTTTCTATAATAGAGGCCTGCTTTGATTACATTAATTAAAGCTTGCTCGACATCTTTGTATGTGGGCTTGGTTTCAGCTAATTGGTTTTGGGTGCTCATTGTAAAAGAAAATTTTATATAATACCTTTACAGACTTTTTTCTTTAATTAATTATTTTCTCCTATTATTTTGAATTTTATATAGTAAAAGGAGAATCTTTATACTTGTAATTATCTTCATAACTCTGGTAAAATTTGTGGTAAAACCTGTATGTGTCTAGAAGGTTGCCATCATCATTGGAAAAGTAAAAAGCGCTACCCTTGTACTGAATGTGGCAAGCCTACAGCTACAGCTTGTGGACGATGTGCAGAGCATATTAGAGGATATTATGTTATGCAATATTATAATAAATTGTGTAATAAAGCTCAGAAGCTAGAACTCACCTCTGATCAGATAAGTCTCACCTTGGATAAGACTCACCTCTGATCGGATAAGTCTCACCCCTCGGATTGGATAAGTCTCACCTCTGATCGGATAAGTCTCACCTCTGATCGAATAAGTCTTACCCCTAATAGCTAAATCTCACCCTGATCGGATAAGTCTCACCCTTAATAGCTAAATCCTATCTTTATGAAGTAGGACTTAGCATTTTTTGTCCTTTGCTAGATAGTAATGAATCGCTTTTTGAATTAATTCTAGGATAACATAAAAAATAGTATGCGTATTAGGCTTGAATGGGCCCGCAGAGAAGCACACTTGGACACTTCGGTCCTCGGTGCTCTCTACTCAATTCAAGGGCAAGCAATATCGCATAATTTTTTTGTTATCTTGTTTGGGGTTAAAAACATAGCCAGAGCATTAACAAAGACTATGTACTCCTTAAAGTTGGAAGCCCAAATTTAGGAGTAAGGTGAGTAAGTTAACAGGATCTGGTTCTAGTGTAATTTAGAGCTTGAATTCGATAAATGATTAAATATATCTAGAAGAGCTTGTAAAGAGAGTAAGAAACCTATTCTGGATACATTTACGGAATTCTGTCCTAGAACTCCCGTTTTCGCCCTACTGTTTTGTCTGCCCTTGCAAGGTTCATTCTGATCCCCAGTACTCACATCTGACACCTCCAACTTTATACCGATATCTCCCAAACTACCAAGCCAGTTGGCCCAGAATGATTGGTCTGCCTGGCTTTATGTGCCAATGGACTCCCTTTTCTTGGTACCTACTTCCTAAACATAGGTCCTTTTCCTTCAGTACAACTCAGGCGGCCAGGTTGGTGTCCCCTCTTGCCATAGGGTATGTTCTGTTCGTTCTCCAGTCTCTGGTTTAGAGAGCATCTGTAGCACACACCTGACACCTTATTAGCCAATCAAAATGCACAAAAATTTATATATTAATTAATAAAAAACTTTGATATTATGTAACTTTTGATCTACCAAACCATTTTAGATAATTTAACTACCAAAATGATCATCTCAAAGAGAGGATTCTAACAAGCCCAAAACTAGTAAACTCCAATTACTAGATCATAAGATCAATCTAGATTTATATATTATATAGTATATTAAAATATTATATAATATTTATAGTAATATAAATTTATAAGGGTGTGACGACTTAGTGAAGTTGCCAAGTTGTCACCCCCAAGTGGCAGGTCGAGAGTTCAAATCCCACTGGTGACAATAATGAAAAAGAGACCTGTGTTCGGTAACTGTGGCTCAGATTGGTTGGGTATGAAACCTGTAACCTTGGTCCTACCATCATGAATGGGAGCTTTCGGGCGCAATGGTATTTGTTACACTACAAATCCAGGGAACCAGAAAAACAGAAACCCGTTTAGCAAGTCCCGAGTAAGGAGGTCGAGAAGATCTAATAAGTGCTACCAAAATAAGGTTGTTTTGGGGTCGGAACGAACCTTATAAGGGCAATGTAGATAACGATGTGGCCTTGGCGCAAGTTACTGAAGACCACGATAGTTATATGATATGGGACATATTCTTGTAAGTGGCTGGCAATTTCTATGAGGGTAAAGTAGCCCTAAGGTCAGTAGTTATTGTGAATAACCCTAGAAAAGCTATAATATATACTGGCTTATAGGTAAGATAGTAATAGGAGAAGCATAGGTCAGAGAGTTTAAATAGGCAGGTCCCGTAGTTGGTCTGCAGGTATGATAGCTAGTGTAGAACCCTCAGGCGAACTACTTAAATTAGGCACCAAAAGTGCACATGTGGCTAGTTGTACACTCATTCATGTAACAAATATTACAAATATTCAATAAAACCGTTGGCCAAAGTAGACGTCCATTAAAAAAAAAAAAAAAAAAAGTAATATAAATCTATATTGATATTACGATCTAGTAATTGGAATTTAATGATTTTAGATTTGTTAGAATCCTCTCTTTGAGAGGATCATTTTGGTAGTTAAATTATCTAAATTGGTCCAGTAAATCAAAAGTTATTTATTATTAAATTTATATATAAATTTATAATTTTAATTAAAAAATTTTTTATAATTTTGGCTGGAATTTGATAATTCCGGCCAGAATTACACCTGATACATTGGCTAACCCACCCACCCACCAAAAAATCACCTGATTTCTGTCAGGCTCCCTTATATTACACAAAGGCTCAGTGCATTGTTTTTGCAAAAATAATTTTGGTTACACACCGCTAATGTTGTGTAACATTATACAAGTCTTATTTTGGTTGGGTCGGCCGGCATTAAGCTTAATGCAGGTGGACACTATCATGATAATCTTCCCGGCGGGTTAGACATAATTCTGGCCCATCCTAACCTAAATCTAGGTTCAAAGCAATCCAATCACAGTACATATACTAGTTATACAACATATGCACGTACATTATACAAAGGCCCAGTGCATTGTTTTCGCAAAAATAATTTTTGGTTACACACTGCTAATGTTGTGTAATATTATACAAGTCTTGTTTTGGTAACCTAAATGAAGTTGGGCCAATTAAAAATAATTAAAATTATAATCATATCAGCGGATCGGCATAATTGGGTAAATCAACCAATCATGATCGAGGATTATCAAAAAAATTTTGCATGAAAATTTATTAATAGAGCGAATTTTCACAAAAACGGCCTTTTTAACCAGCTTTGCATTTATAATTAAGTATGTAGAACATTATGAATTCATGTATTTAATTATAAGCCAAAAGTAGATTAAAAAGGCCATTTTTTTGAAAATTAGCATCCGAATTTACTCTTGATAGTTACCAACCCATCTTACAATGCCCAACCCATCCTAAAACATCTGAGTATTTCAACAAACAGTAAAAGTACTTCTTTCTACAGATTAGCATAGCTCTTTTATTGAATTTTTTTTTGATTTTTAACTTGTCTAGACGTCAAAGAAGCCCTTTTGTTAGTTGTAACAAGTGCTTCATTTGTTAGTTTTTTAACGTCACTTAGGAACAAATTTTCATGTAACAGTTTATTGAAAAAAGGCCCAATTATGCCGATCCGCTAATATGTATACAATATTATATTAAAATCTAAAAATAGTAACTTTTTGTGTAACCATGGTGGAAATAGCAAAATACCATAGTGTAAATAGGCATTCTCTAAAATTAAAGGATGGTATTCAAAAAAAGTTAAATTACATTGACCTTAAAATATTTTTTTATAAACTTTTTCGAATTTCAACTATACATATTTTAATCAAGTGTAATAATCCTTTTTTTTAAATATTGTTTCTTACAGTATAACGATTGATTTAGGAGAGCTAATATTTTTAATATTTCTGATATTGACTTTTCTATAAAATCTGATACTAATAATAATGGTACATATTAGCATTAAAGCTGAATATATCCACATGCAAATAAAATTTGTAGCTCGAATTTTGATTTTCTGAGATGCATATGGATATTTGGATGGGCAAATAAATAGGATAGGGTCAATTTCATAGATAGTGTTGATTGTATAAATGGCTTTTTCAAATTAAAATAAAATTAGTTTCATTCGATGACTTACAATAGGTATCTCCACATCAAAAAGGATAATGAATCAAAAAATATTTCTTTTAAAAAATTAATTTTTTTGAAGAGTAAATAAGTATCTAATCTTTATAAAATTACAAGATCAAATTTTTGCCCATTGACCTCTTTTGTTGTGGTAGTTTCCAAATTAACATTATTTGAATGCTCACTTGATAGAATTAACCAAGCCAAGGATAAGACTAAATCAGGTCTGAAATTTTTAAAATTAAAAAGTTAGTAGCTATATATAGAACTATAAAGAAAATTTAACATACTGCACCTAAGGCTGCACAAAATTATATACTTGGTTTTCATATCATGGGATGACCCACTGCACGGCTTTTTTTTTTTTTTATAAAAAAAATTTTTTTAAATAAGGCCGCACAAAATTATATACTTCGTTTTCATATCATGGAACAGTAATCAGTAATATGGTCGCACAGCTTTTTTTTTATAGTAAAAATTTTTTATAATAAATAAGGATAAAAAAATGGTTATCAAAGTTTATTTATATGCAATTTAGCGTTAGGCCATATAAACTCAACAACCATCTGTAGCCCGGTAACTCAGATTTTAATTTTTTTTGTTAATTTTTTTTAATATAAATTTTCATTTATAAATGTTTTATTGTATGTACAAATTATTCGATTATATTAGATTGTGAGTAAAAAAGATTATTTATTAATTAGTAGGAATTAAATTCAGCAAAGCAAGTTCAAATTATTTACCGTTATTTGCATTACAAGCAGATTATTTCATTTACATTAATTTAGCAGCGAGTATAAAGATGATTTATTAATTAGTGAAATTAAAATCAACAAATGAGTTTACAATTCGTTATAAATACTTATTTTACAATTATATTAATAACTTAGATGGTAAGTATAAAATTATTTATTTTTTTGATAGCCTTTTATTGTTAGGTTTCTTAACATTGCGATTAAGGAAGATGGTATTACATTAGTCAACATTAAAGGACTTCACGTCCATCGTATAGTGAGTGACTTGTCAGATAAATTGGTGCAAAGGCACCGATTCTTGTTGAGTTAAATAGTGAAGTATATGATATTAAATTCCGTGGCTACAGTGGCAGTGAAAAAACCATATATAGCAGTGCAAGTAGGGATATTAGTCGGGTCAAAATTATCGACTGACTAAGCCAATTTTAATAAAAATTGGCTAAGTATTAAATCAGGTGAATTCCATTATTTTATTGTTACATTCGTACTGGCGATCCGTAAATATCCACAGCTACTTAATTAAAAAGAATTTCCTGTTATACGAAATTTGTGAACATTTAATAAATGCTAATTGCATGAAATTCGAGAATTAGATCATGAATAATCTAATATATTATTCGTTTTTGTATAGCTGACTAAGCTGACTTTTTGAACATTCGACCGACTTAGTCGGCTAAGTCGACTAAGTTGACTAAGATCAAATTGACTTCTATCCCTAAGTGCAAGGACATTAGGATTTTCTCTTAACATAGGTAGGTTCCCTATCATTTTCCTGATATTATTTTCCTCGACAAACACTTCTCGGATCAATATTTTACTGACTATCATTTCCCAGATAAATATTTCTACAATGATTGCGAGAATGAAATGTCGACAAAATGAAAGTGTTGGGAATTCACTGTTGGAGAAATGATTATTGGAGAAATTTTTTCAGGTAAGTGATTGTTGGGGAAATGATAGAGAATTGCATAAGTACTTGGCAACCTTAGAAGACTTGAATGACTGACCCATAACTGATGATGAATTTTTAAGATGATGAATTTTAGAGGTGTTTTGAATTTATCTTATAAGTATCTATGGCTAAAAGTTACTTCTGAATAATTGTAATTAATAACTTACAAAAAAAATATATTATTTCAAAATTTAACAATTTGCTTATAGTTGATCGTAATCATTTGTAGCTGAAACCATCTCTAAGTGAGATCTAATGATACATTAGACTCAGACCCAGTGGTGCTCATTTCGCCAACAATCACTTTACTGTCAGCTCAGCTTACCAACAATTAATTTACTGACATTATTCATTGACAGTTTATTTCACCAATAGCTCATTTCGCCTACAAAGTAATTCTGGTTATTGTAGTTAGAATCAGACTAGAATTAGTGTAATTTATATATATATATTTAAAAAAAAACTTGCTAGTGAAATGTGCTGTCGATGAAATGAACATGTCGGTCAATTAATTGTCAGTAAAGTAATCTTGTCTGTAAATTTTTAATTGTCTGTAAATTAATTGTCAGTGAACTAAGTTAGTTGGAATTAGTAATGACTTATAGGAAGTTAGCATTTTAACATAGAAAGATTAGGCCTGTAATGATATTCCCATACATTTTTCAATAAAGTCATCTGATCAGGCAATAATAATTTACGATTATTTAAATACTTGCTATTAAGTACAGCTACATTAATTTAGCGGTGAGCATAAAGATTATATATCAATTGGTAGAATTAAAATCAATAACAAGCTCACAATTCAAATTCATAAATGCATGTTAAATCATTTATTTTATCCAGTGAGTATATGATAAAAGATTATTTATTAATAAGTGGAATTAAAGTCGGCAACAAGTTCGCAAATCAAGCTCATAAATATACCTACTTACCACTACGTAAATCATTTATTCGCATTGACTTAGCTGGTAAGTAAAAAGATCATTTATTATTCAGTGGAACTAATTAGAAAAACAAGCCCACAAGTTGATCATAAATACCTTACTACTACATGTAAAAATCACATTGATTTGGCCGGTGAATAAAAAAACTGGATAATTAAAATCAGCAAAGTCGCAATTTAAGTTCATTTATGCTAATTTGGTTGGTTAGTTTAAGTGTCAATTATTAATTGGCTACAAAACAAGTTCACTTCTCTTACATTAGCTTAGTTGGTGCATATAATAATAAATTTGCTTTAGCATAGATTTCTGTGGAGAACATTTATTGGCTGATATACTAAAAAAAAAAAAATTTTTAGTTTCCCACCCCACTAACCCGGCCGGGTTATAAAAACCAACTATATAAGTTTGTATGGCCTAATATCAAATTTTTCATAACGACAATAACAAAATATTGAAATGAGATTAATAACTATATAATTAAAATTATTTAAGTTCTGGAAAAAATATTTTGAATAAGAAAGGTTTTTAAAATAAAAAATATACCTGCAGTTAATAAAGTAAGCATAATGTATCTAAAAATTATAAAAAAAATAAATAAATAAGATTTTAAATAATTCATTATAATTGCTAGAGTTTGGACCGTCAACCGCATATACGGATATCCGTACATATCCGGATGCTATGAATATCTCACTAGTAAGAAATCCGTAGTTAAAGATTACCCAATAAGATCTGGGTTGTCTACTGATCCGAATTATACTTAATTTAGTCAAAATTTTGAAATTACACCCTGGTGTTATTTTGCGACAATACAGTAAGCATTTATGCCTTGATTTGAGGACCAAAATAACACGAATAAAATGATAGCAAGTAATTTATAGGCTAGATTATCCGGTTTATCCGGATATTTGTATGATTCAGAAGGGGTTTATCTGGATATCGCAATTTAAAAATTGATAGTTATCCGAATACAGCTTTTATAAAATGGATAATATAAAATGGGCTCCAGATATCCAGGTCCAATCACTAAGGGAAGTGCCGTTTATTACGTAATTTATTTTTATTAGAAGGTCATATCCTCTCCCCCCTCCATGATCTAATTAGCAGCCAATTATAATTTTTATATATAATGTATAGACGTGATAGACTGCTAACCCCCCCTCCTTGAAATTATGTAATAAATAGCACCTCTTTAATAATTGCTGTTTTTACGCATATTCAACTCCTTTATTATACTTAAGTACTTCATTAGTTTGATCAAAAAGATTGACTTTTGCCAACACTATAAATAAAAGAATTTATGTTAAATAGCATCAAAAATATCTCAATTATTAGATTAATCAATTTTTACCAAGTGATGGGCAAAGAAATGTAAGAATAAAAAGTGGTAGGGTTAGCAGTAATTCCAAACAAATTCGTATCTTTTCAGATATTAAGTTTTGTAAAAATTATATAACATAAAGACATAGATGGAAAGGTTATATAATGCAGTGGAAATGAAAAAAGCAAAACCTTTATATCACTAGATAATTAATTTCACAATCAATGCTAATTAATTTTGCAATTTTTGTTTATGTTGATAAAATGGATATTTTAATTTTCATTTATTTTATAATTGGCATTTGCAAGCTAAAATTCAATGAATTGATTAAATGTGAATAAAATTAAAATTGAATACCAATATAATAAAATCTTGGGTTTTACCTTTTGTAAAATATTTTTGGTTGTATGCAAAGATTAAATTGAGCAATTAAAATTGTCAATTTGCAAAAACTAGAGCTATTTTTATTAAATATTTTAGCAATTTAACATCTGAAAAGAAAATCAATTTTTTTTAAAATTATTTTTACAATAAATTAACAACTTAAATTTCAAATTTAGGATTTTATAATTTTTTTTAATTAGATTATAGTTATTGGTTGCTTACTTTTATAATCAGTATTTTATGCTACCTAAACCAATTCAAGATTGAAGAATTATAAATGTTTATTTAAAGAATTATAAATGTTTATTTAAAAAATGGAATAAAAGATGCCTTGTGTACACGAATTGTACGCACTTCCTTCAATACTGCAATAGTTTGAGTGAAGAATATTTTTTTTATATAATTTGACAATATAATTTAGTACATAAATTTTATTTTAACCAGTCAAACTCTAAACTCAGGTGAAATTGCCTCTACTAGCTAACATAATCAATAAAATTATTCCATATCTAACTTAAATTATCCATAATTTCTGGCTGAAGTTGTCACTAAATCCAGCTGAAATATCGAAATTACTATCACTTAAATCTAACCAAAATTATCTCAAATTTGTGTCAAAATTATCTCTGAATTTCAAATGAAAAATGTATATTGGTCAATATTTGATGAAATCCAAATGTGTATCTGAATGAGAAATTAGTGATCAAATTGATTAATTTTATTACTGAAGTATTTTTTGTGATTTTTGAAAAGAGCATTTGCTAATATCTTTATATTTTCAAAATCATAATAATCATCAAAAACATCCAATGAGGTTAAAGTGCTATTTTTGTGAAGAGTATCTGCTAATACTCATACTTCTTTTGAACCAAATTGATTATATAAAAGATTCAAATAAGTTAAAGAATTGTTTTCGCAAAGAGCATTTGCTAATCCATTTATTCCCTCAAAACTGACTTTATTTGATGAAAGATCCAAAGAAGCTAAAGTGTTGTTTTTGCATAGAGAATTTGCCAACTCTTTTACTCCCTCAGAACCAAGTTCGCAATTTTAAGATTTAGAGAAATCAAAAAAAAGTTACTGTAAAGTGCTCTGATATTTTGCTTTTACACCTTCAGAACCAAGTTTATTTAATGAAAGATCCCAAAGTAGTTAAGGAGTTATTTTTGCCAAGAGCAAATGCTATCTTTTTTATACCATTAAAACTAAGTTGATTATTTCGAAGTTCCAAAGATTTTAAAGTTGTATTCTTGCAGAGAGCACTAGCTAATACCTTCACACTCTTAAAATCAAGTCGATTAGTTAAAAAAATTAAAGAACTCAAAGAAGTAGTTGTGTGAAGAGAAGGTGTAAATTTTTTACAAATTTCAGAATCAAGAATATTAAAGTCAAGATTTACAGAAGTCAAACCATTGTTTTCAAAAAGAACTTCTAAAACCTTTTTTTTGCTCTTATCATCAAGTAGTATAAATCCACTTAAATCCAATTCTTTAAGATTTTTACATTTTCATAGAAACATTATAATCAAAGAACTTATGATAGAATTATTAAATCTCACATATTTAAGCCAATCCTTGACTCCATCATCTAGATCAAAAGCAGAAACTTTTTTAATATAAGTTAAGTATTCAAATAATAGTTTTGTATTACTTGGAATTGTAATTTTAAATTGCGTATTAAATTCTGAAAGAAAAAACTTTCGTTTATTTGCATTTAATCCTGAAAGAAATAACTTTTGTTCATTTGCATTTAAACTTGAAAAAAATAGCTTTAGTTCATTTGCATTTAATCCTGAAAAAATAACTTTAGTTTATTTGCATTTAATTCTTGAAGAAATTTTCTAATAAGCTTTCCCTTTTTAAAACAAGGTTCCTCCTACAATATTGGCACAGTAATTCTACACCAATGGCGATTTACAAGAAAACAGGCTTCCTTGATCTTTTTGAAGGAATTCTAATATTTTTAAAAGATATTCGGTAGGGAATGAAATCATTTTAAAAAATTTTTTTGTGATTCGAAATTTTTATTCTTCAACATCGAACAGAGTCACTATTTATAATTTGGAATTAATTCCATTCAGTAAAAGACCCCATTTCTTTGTTTCAGCAATGTTCATTGTGAAAACAACTTTATTATATGTGCTTGCCACTTGTTTTAGAATCGTTTAAATTATTACGCAAAACGTCTATGCTATTAAATAAAGTAAGGATATTAAACATCAGAAAATGGAGTATGAATGAGTATAATATAATAATTTAAATAATATATTTAATACATATATTATAATTTAAGTAATAATACAATATATATGCAATATGTAGAATAAGATATTTAGTAGCACGTAAATGTTATTTATGAATCCATTTGAATCAAAGATTCGCGTATGGCTAGATTCTTACAGAATGTACTAGATAATTCTAAAATGCATAGTTAATGACGTTAATACAAGAATAATCAAATGTTTATTTATTGTCTTTAATTACTTTTTATAAATGGCATCATATAACTTCTTGATAATATTTTTTTATTTACATTAGCATAACAATATCTTTAATTATTAAATCATATTAATTACCTTTTGAGGACATCAACTGTAAACATCATCAGCTCAATGTACCGTATGTACCGTTTCTTGTCCATTAATTCCTTAAAGAAAAGAATACCGGTAATATATTTTTAAAACAAACAGATTTTCAAATTTACAATCTTTTAGGATGTATACAACATGTTCAAAATATGGATCGCAACTATTATACGTAATATTAATAATTTTAGTTTAATATAACTACGTATAATATTATTTTTATCAGTTATTATAATTATGTACTGTCCATTTCTTCTTTATATTCATCTTCATAACTCTATGACTTTAAACTAGCTGATTTTTTTCACCTTTTTACCACAATGTAATATGAGTTTAATTTAGATTAGCCAATTTTGTCATAAGAAATTGGGTTGAATCTTGAATCATCACACTTATTCATAATATAAATAGAAATATAAAACTTCAATTTTAATGATTTGCTTTATTTCTTTAAGTTTGTACTGTAATAAAAAATTTATGTATTACTTTAAACTAGTATTATCAGAATCATTCCTAAGTTAAGTGAAAAAATCAGACAAAATTATCAGTAAGAAGGGCTTGATGTTTTTAATAAAAATCAGCTACTAATAGGTTATTTTCATTAAATAATTATAAAACTTAAAATCAGCTTCTAATTTATGTAATAAGTTATTTCTTGTAACATGCTTAAGCTGTTGAAGTGCATCAGTTTTATCTAGTTTGCCAGTTTTATCCATTTTATAAGTAATCATCAGATCTCCAGTAATAACATTTAATTCTTTTTCTGTTTTTAATACAAGATTATCTTTCATAGCATATTGAATTTAATCACTGCTATCATAATAAGAAAGAAAATCTTCATTAATTGTCGCAGCATATAAATGTTCTTTTTAAAAGCCTTCATGATTGATTTTTGTGTTTGAATTATATCTGAAGCTCTACAATCTAAAAAATGAATATTAAAAATAAATCTTGAAATAGAACATCTAACATAAGGAGTATTATTTTATCAAATCTCTATATTGAATAATAATTTTATGGCCTTCTATACATTTGTCTCTAATAATTTTAATAATACGAACTTGTTTAATTGTAATAGTAATTATAGAATTGATTAATCAAATAGAGTATTCCTTACTGGATTGACATAATTCACTAAATTTATGCAAATTAAAATATTTGTTTAAATTAAACATGCAACAATACTTTCCACTTTCAAATGTGCAACAATACTTTAAACTAGCACTATATTGTATAAAAATAAGAGTGTCATAGTAAAAGATAATACAAATTGTAACCTGAAAATTAATTATTTTTAAATTCGAAGAATTTATGTTGTGAAATGAGAAAGTGAAGATTATCTAAAACAATAATTTCTTCAATAATTTTGATCTGAAATCAGAAAACAAAAAAATACTATTAATTTTAAATATTCAATTTTTCAATTTATTGTTTATATTAGATTGCAAACAAAAGATTTTTGTGATGTACTTGATTTGCAACTGATAATTGTGCACCCCAGAGATTTTTGAAAATTTCATATTAAATTAATTAAAATTTCAAGCATCAGCTGATTTTAAGCATCAGCCGCAACATTTATTATTGTTAATTTAATATTTATTTATTGGATGTTGAGACCGTTGAAAATGTAGAGTAAGCAGGAGAGCAACTTGAACTTCGTTCTGCACTAGATTTCTAAGAAAAGAAAAACCCAAATTATTTATTTTTAAACCATTTCGCTTGCCTTTTCAAGATTTATTCAAAGTAAATTTACCATTCGAATGCATATAAAGAAATCCTATACTTGGTGGTTGACAAGTTTTTCATAGAGTTTCTGGGATGGATAATTCTGAAGCACATAAATGGCTAGGAAAACTATGATATTCAAGAATTACTATATAACTGCTAAATATGTTACTATCAACTAGGAATATTATAAATATTAATGTAAATTTGATATTCTTTTATTGAATTAAATGATTGGCTTTGAATATAATATACATAGAGCAGAGTTCATACAATTTTAAAAACTTTCGATTGAAAAGATTTTTTTAAAAAAATAAACTGTAAATTATGTAACTAAAATTAGGTTTAATAAAAATAGCTATCAAATAATCCAGGTTATTTGTAAGCCCGATCATAGTAGGATACTGAATAATTAATTTTTTTTACTACCGTGATTTTTGAAACCTATATAATCTTTTGAATATAAAATTTTGAACCTTTAGTATTAACTGTTATAAAATAAGGTCAATTTTTTTTAAACTATAATAATGGTTACAGTTTTACAAAAGATACTAATTATCGCAATGTAACAACCATTTTACAAATATTTTGAATAGTAATAACACTACAGATTGTGTGACATATCTTTGACTAATAATGTTATATTGTATCGTTTTGCATTTTTTTTCTTTTTAGGATTTAACCATTTCTTTAATATTATCACAAATATGTCTAATAATACACCAAATAGGAATTCTGAAATTCCTTTAGAATTAAAAAAATATTTAAATAGTTTGAGTAAAAATCAACAAAAATTTTATGATACTTCTGTTGACAAAATTAATTTTTTAAAGCAATTCGGAAAGAACGTAAAAAATGGGTATGTTTGTAAATAAGCATGCATTTGATAATTGTTGAAGATTATTATACAGTAATAATATCCTNACCATTTTACAAATATTTTGAATAGTAATAACACTACAGATTGTGTGACATATCTTTGACTAATAATGTTATATTGTATCGTTTTGCATTTTTTTGTATGTTTGTAAATAAGCATGCATTTGATAATTGTTGAAGATTATTATACAGTAATAATATCCTTCTTTTTTTGTAAAATAGAAGTTAGCTATAAACGCTTCTTTTACTGTACTCACTATTCTTGTGACAATCGCTATTAATGCTGTTGCTAAAATCTTTAATAATGATAAATATATAAATAAATTTGTTCTGATTCTAAACTGTATTGTCTTTGGAATTCAAGCTTTCACTATAATAAGTGTACCTGTAAATGAAGGTATTTTTGATAATAAAACCTGGACTCAAGTAGTATTGATTTTAATTCTGACAATTATTGGAATATTGCTAGCAATATTTCTAGGCATTTATGTTCTCCCTGCATCTGTCACAATTTCCTGGATTGTAGTCGGTGTATTAGGTTCTAATCTTTTTCTTCAAGCTTTTGAATATTTTTTAGAATGAATATCTTATTAACTTATTGTTATTTTATTTAAAAATTAATCATATTTATTCAAAGAAATATCTGTTATTATTAATAGATTTGAAGCATTAGTGGCTCGGCTTATAATGATAAGTTTCAGGTTAGTGGTATGAGTTGTTATAAAAAACGTTGTTAGCTCGGATGGTCAGTTTTGGACAGAAGCGTTAGCAACCCAGCTTATTATGTAAATAGAAAATCTATGTTCTAACAGCTTATTAATTCTGTAAATAGAAAATCTATGTTCTGATTTAGAAATTGTGCATGTTTAAATATTAATAAAATAGTTGCAAAACGCTGATATTTACGTGGCAAGTCGACATATCACATTATTAGAGCGTATTAATTACTAAGAAGCTATAATTACTGTATAGATGTCGATCGATTTTTTTGATTATGAATTTAGATATTTGTTAATTTCTATAAACATATACTGTATTTCACGTAATAACACTCATGAGCGTTATTTCGAAAGTCGTGCCCCAAAATATTATTTATATAGTTTCAAAATAATGCTAGTAAGATTTAAAAAAATGCATCAGAACTGGATTTTGTTCTAAGTAAACCTTTCTTCGAGCTTAACAAATGTTGTTTTAAAGAACAACATTTGTTAAGCTCGAAGGAAGGTTTACTTAGTACAAAATCCAGTTCCGATGCATTTTTATCCCTTACTATAGGGTGTGCACTATTTTTGGATTCATATGGGCATTATTTTGAAACCATAAATAATATTTTGGGGGCACGATTTTCGAAATAACACTCATGAGTATTATTACGCGAAATACGGTATATGATTTATAGAAATTAACCAATATCTAGATTCGTAATAAAAATATCGATTGACATCTATATAGTAATTATAGCTTTCTTAGTTTAAAAGATGGTAGTAATTAATACCCTCTAATAATATAATATATAGACTTGGTTTTTTTTACTATTAAAAATATCAAAACTCTATTGTATAAAGTGAAAGCGTCACTAGGTGATATCAATTGATAGCGATATATGTGGAGCGTTATTTTGAGATGATACGGCAAGACTTATTTACTTTGTTTAATCATAGAATAAATTCTTTATGTGTATACATTATTGAATTAACTGAATTAAAATTTTTAAGAATTTTGTTTTTCGCGTCCCTAACCCTAAATTTGTAAAAAAAAACCATTTATTTTGAGGTTATTATTAGTTATCTCAGTGTAATCTTTTCTATCATTTTTAAATTTTGTACT
Source organism: Gigaspora rosea (assembly GCA_003550325.1). Lineage (NCBI taxonomy): Eukaryota > Fungi > Glomeromycota > Glomeromycetes > Diversisporales > Gigasporaceae > Gigaspora > Gigaspora rosea. The sequence goes on from QKWP01000619.1 coordinate 104,385, forward strand.
AAAGAAATCATTATTGATTCATTCTCTCTTGTTCAATAAGTCTATCCCAACTTTCATTCTTTTTTTTCCCACTTGGATTTTGTTATTTGTTTTAATCAATTGATTTTTTGATGGTCTTGTAGTTGCCATTTTTACGATTTTTGATAATTTTATATCAACAAGTTCAACCTACTCATCGCAATCACCTTCTATTTGAAAGTCAATTAAGCCATCCCATTCTTTAGTAACTATATCTGTAGCATTCACCAATATCACAAAACCTTTATGATTATGAACTGCACTAGCAAAGTCTTTTATAAAAGCTTTTACATCAGGAATTCTTAAAGATGTTTCCATTATTATCAAACAATCAGCCTTCTTCTTATCGTGTTTTGCTATTTTACCAATTTCTAATCCTTTAGAATGTGAATCACTGTAAAGGATTACTGTTGCTTTAGATGTCCAATAGTATGATAACGCCTTTCTTGTTCGATCTGTGTGTTTTCTATTTATTGAAGTGTAAATAATTAATCACTAAATTAAACTACAATTGATAAAAGAAAACAAACCACCATATGCTACCAATTAGAAATAATAGCAACAAACTACCATATGCTACCGATTAGAAATAATAGCAACAACCAACTTTGGATCAAAATTTACAGTGATTATGATTTATTTATTTGGGCAAAAAAGATTTGTTATTGTCACTTTTATTTGTTAATATACAGTATTTTATATATTTACCTTTCTCTTCACATTCGGGGCAATTTGATGCCTCACCTTGCTCAAAAATATTATGAAATTGCTGTGTAAAATGATAATATTTGTGCAAACGTTGCCAAGGTTCCATGTAATTGAACTACTTGAGCTTGATAATTTTTAACTCTTTCAAATTGCCAATCCACATTTAATCCCACTAATTCTTCAAGACTATCTATATTTTGTGCACATATTCTTTTTAATTTTTTCATATCTGCCAATTTTTTTATTAAAAAATGAGTGACAATAGGTTTAGCATTTACAATTAATTCTTTTAATTCACCCATGAAAAGATTAAATGCTTCAGTAGATTCATTGGTTTTAAGTAAATTAGCATCAAATACATCTTTGCCTAAATGAAAGGTACCTGAATATTGATGTTTAATCTTACCATAAAGACCATTTGAGCTTCTAAAGTCCTATCGGTTACGTTTATAAGGAAATATTTTAATTGCCATTTCAATAGACGAGAAATGCATTAATAGATTACTCCACCAGTACAAGAAATACCAGCTAGATAATTATAATACACCGTTTTGCATGTGCTACGTGTCTATTTACTTCACGGAGTAGAGAACAATTTTTTTGACTTAAGATTTAATTTTACTATGTTTTGGAAATTGGGATTCTTTTTAGTTATTTTTTTGATACTATTTTAAATTGAAATTATATATATTTTATTGCTCTGGGTATATTAACGGACTATTTTTTTTCTGACCGTAAAGATTTAATTCTATTGTTAAGAATTTGGACATCTTTTTATATTTTTACCAAGAACTCTTTTTAATCATTCTTTTAAGACACTTTTTACATATATTTCAGGGCACTTTAAAAACACAGAACCCAGTAATCATCACATCACGCAGAAGCTTGCAATGACATTATTTGTTTACTAGCATTAACAAATTGGCTTAAACTGTGATATCACCTAACCCTAACACTAACCCTAATTTAGGCTGAGCATTTAATCATATAATGTGATTACCAAGAATATATCACTGGGTTTCGTGTTCTTGAAACTACTCATATTTCGAATATATTATTCTTAGTACAAGTTGAAGTCTTTGAATATATTACTTACAATAATAAATTTAATTCTATTAATTGTTTGCATGTAAACCTTAGCTATTCTTGTGAATATATTTTGATCATCTAAAAAAATTCTTTGGAAAACATAATATTATTTAAGAATGTACCCGGATTTTTGAAACACAAGAATAATTTTAAAAGCAAAGGTAATTAGTAATCCTGGTACAAATAGTGATGAAGTTTAGTATAGATATTCTATTAAAGGGAATAAAAAAGTGCGTGAGGACCAAAAGTGGGACACTTGAAGAACAGAGAAGCCAGTAATCATCACATAATGTGAAATCATGCAATTACTTCATTTGTTTGCTAGCACTAAACCAATTAGCCCAAGCTATACCTTCATCTAACCCTAACACCAACCCTAACATAGGCCGAATGCATAATCATGTGATTGTGATGATTATGAAGATATCACTGGGTTCCTTGATCTTCAAACTTCCCTTTAAAAAAATGTAGCTAAGAATGGAAACTACGTATGAATGGAGCTCATTCCGAATTATTGATAATACTGTATATAACTTATATAAAAGGACTTTCTTTTGTTTATTTATGAGGAGAATTTTATGTACGACATACGTACTCGACAGTAACAGAGAAGTGTCACTATCGCTATATGACAAGAAATCAAAATTTTGCACGAAAAATCAAAAATGTAAACATATGCTTAAAATGACTAAATTAATAGTTGCCCAATATTTTACGCTTACATTACTATACTTACCTTTTGTATGTTTTATAAACCTAACCATGTCCAACTTAAGCAATAATCATGATATAAATTTGATTAAAAATGAAATAAGAAACTTGAATGTTAAATGTTATGATATCAAAAACTTTAAAGATTCAAAACAAATTGGTAGAGGAGCATTTGCAACTGTATACTGCGCTAAATTAGAAGATTCAAATTCAAGTATAATTGATGTTGCATTGAAACTTTTCAAAAATGATGATAATGAATCTATCATGGCGTTGGCAAGAGAGGTAAATCTATAATAGATTATATAAGTTGTTAGCCTGAAGCTGAAATCTTAGGGTTATTATTTGGATCTTTAAAACTACTTATACTCCTTTGTTAACAATTATAATCACAAATTCTAAATGTACTTATAAAAAAAAAGTGCTTTCTTAAAATTTTAAATATTATATTAAAAGAGATTAAAATTTTAGCTTCAGCCAACACCACTACATTTACTTTTAATGATTATTAAAAATAAACTCTAATATCAAGATTAGATTGCATATGATAGTAGATATGCATGACAGAATCATAAAATTTTATAGTATTGCTAAAAAGGAAGGTAGAGTATTTCATGAGTTTAAATGCTCCATTAATAATTTTTATCTTTAATATGAAATACAGTAATATTGTGCATTTTAATTTACAATCTATTAGCAAGCTTGTTTGAACCTGGACGTTATGTGCTCATGTTAGAACTAGCTGATGGTAGTACACTAAGAGATTATTTAAAAAACAATATAAGCCTTAATTGGTATAATAAATTCTGCTTAGCGCAACAGCTTGCTGAAGCCATTAAACATATGCATTCTGCAAATATTGTCCATAGAGACCTTGTAATTAAAAATTCTATTTACTGCAATAATCTTTTCAATGTTATGTTGTAATGTTAATATTTAAACCTTGTTTATATATAGTATTCAAAGAATATATTAGTTCATAAAAATAATATTAAAATCGCTGATTTTGGGCTTTCCAGATGTTTAGCTGATGCAACCAACACTATGACAGAACTTGCTAGTATTTTGCCATACATGAACCTCAAAGTCTTAAAGATCTCAAAAAATCATCACACAAAATAAGTAAGGAATATGACATATATAGTTTAGGTGTATTAATGTGGGAAATTTCGAGTGGACGTCCACCACTTGAAAAATTACATGAAGCAAGCCAGCTTTTAAGTATTCTAGTAGGTCACAAAGAAATTCCTGTTGAAGGAATGCCACCACAATATTCTGCTATATATATTGGTAAGGTCATATGTTAATTATTTGACTTTAACAATATAATTAAAATATTTAATTTTTAATAAAGATTGTTGGGAAGATGATCCAGAAAAACGTCCTACTATTGTTCAAGTTGTAAATTGGCTTGAAAAAATAACTCTAGAAGATACCTTTTCTAATAGTGAGGATTATTCGTCATGATTGTGATCACATTCAGAAAAAACAAGTAACTGTTTTCATAATAATTATTTGAATTTCTGACTGCATAAGTATGAATAATAAACTTTTTTTATTTTAGTCAAACGTTCAGAAAGATTGGGAAAATATTTGAATGATATAGAAAGTTTTGATTATTTACAGTTTAGTGACTTTCGGCTTATTGCAAGAAGTGAAAATGCCAGAGTGTATTCTGCTATATTCCAAGGAAAAAAGTATGCAATAAAGTGTCTGTATAATAATATGAAAAGAGATGATACAGAATTTAAAAGTTTTATTCGTGAGGTAATCAAATATTAATTACTTAATATTTAAATTCAAGTTAACCTTCATTTTGCTATATATTATATAGTTTAATCTAAACTAACAAGTCTATTTTATCCTTAAATTTAGCTTAAACCTCTTAGTATGATTGACCATCCTAATATTGTTAAATTCTATAGCACTTCAAATGGTAAGGAATGAATAACTTTGGAATGCAAAATAACCAAATCTCTTATTTAACCAAAGTATGATTAGATTCAGTGAATGATAATGTTATTCTGGTGCTACAACATGCAAATGAAGGAAACCTGCAAGTATATTTACTAAGAAAACGACGTGATAATCTTTACAAAATTTTTTGGAATGAACTCATTAGAATTGCAATGGAAATTGTAAATAGGTTAACACATTTACACACTAATGATATTGTTCATCGGAATCTGGTAAGTTTATTTTGAAAATATTATAGTGAATTGTTACTTCTAACTACTTATTACAGAATTTTTAGCATTCCAGGAATATTTTGATGGATAATGAACATGCACCAATTGCTGATTTCGGCCTATCAAAGGACCTGAATACTACTTAATTAAGTTCTGATGTAGGGGGACACCAGTGTACATCAATCCGCAATATCTCAAACATGAAAAAGCATATAAACATGACAAGAAGTCTGATATTTATAGTCTAGGAATTTTACTTTGGGAGCTCACAAGTGGTGTTCCTCCATTTAGTAACCATCAATTTGTCGCGGTAGTTTTAATGATTATTAACAATCATCGAGAAGAAGTTATTGCCTACACACCTTCAGATTATGCCAATATTTATAAGCAATGTTGGTCTTCTGATCCTGACGAACGTCTGACAGTATGTGATGTTTTAACCAAACTTAAAAATATATCGATAGAAACATCAATTGAATTTATTACAAATAATATGAATAATAATAAGTCTGAAGACCAATGTAATATGTCTTATACTGAACCTCAAACTGAACATAGAAATTTAAACGACGATTCTTCTGATGATATAGCTGGAAATTCAAATATGTAGGTGTAATTTACTTACGTTTATTCTAATTCAGTTTATTCATAAAAAATTTCCTGGCTTATAATATTAAATTGGTAGATGGTGAGTATAAATTTGTTTTTTTTAGAAGTTATTTTCTGCCTATTTATATATTGATACTACTGTATATTTTCATATGTAGTTGGTGTTTTAAATCATCAAAGGTAGGTTAAATAGCTATTCTATTTATTTAAATATTTTCAATACAATATTATTCCATTATAATTTATTTGGAAAAAAGTAAATGTTTTAAGTAGGCTAGCAAACCTTTAAATTATTAATAATAATAAAAGTTATCAGCAAATTTTTTATAACATTTACTCATATAAACTTGAATTGTTTTTTAATTGAAATTAATCAACAAAACCGAATACAAATTTTAATTTTAATAAATTCAATTTTATAAATATCAGCAGTTATGAACAGAACTAACAAACTTGTATTGTTCTTTAATAGAAATATTATATTCTTATACGAGAGATATCGAATCAAGTTCAATTAATCTAATTTAAAATGTAAACCACAATTAGTTTTGTTATAAATTCTGCTAGTTAATATTTCAAATTACATCTCTAAAATAAAGCATTTGTGACTGTATTAATGATAAAAATAATAAAGGATGGTTTGCTCAAGGAATGCAGCAGGTTGTCAAAAATTTTGGGTTTAGGGTTAGTTTTAATTATTAAAAAGTATATGTGGATTTCAGCAGAGTTTATATTTTAAAATCGAGGTTCCTAATTTCCAGCTTAGGCCATTTCCAGTTTCAGCCATGATAATTATATAGATTCTCACTCTATTATGCAATACTAATAAAAAAATACTCTTTTTGCGATTTTGTATTAATTTTAACTCTAGCACTAACCCTAACTTTAATCTTGTACTATATTCAACTATATTAAACCTTGGTTAGTTATGGTACTACTAGTTATAAAAAATTTATTGTGACCATGACTACAATCCTTTAATAAATATATTTACAAAAAAAATTAAATAGTTGCTAAATTTCTATCAGTATTACTATTTACTTTATCTATTTAATTAATTTTTAATTAAAATTATTCTAATTCTTTTTTCTCAATAAATTCAATTAATTTGCTAAATTTAGCAATTGGATCTTTTAATGTCTTATCTATTTGAGTCTTTAGATTTCTGACCTAATAGACTAGCACGTGGCACTAAAGATGCTTTTAAGGATTTTTCCATCAACGGTAGCGAAAAAAAATATGAATATGAAGAATTTTTTGCTTTAATATTAAAGCAAGTTATATAGAAAAGATTAAAATTTTATTATAAATTTCTTATTTGGTTATTTTATATTAGGACGGTATCTATCAATTCATTTTTTTTCAAAGCCAAAGAAGGATTATCGTTTTTGTTAAGATGCGTCAGACTGAGATTCCCTAGTAACTAGTTTTTTATACAATCAATAAAAGCATAGTTTATTTAATAATCATAAAAATATTTTCTGTCTGGATAAATTTATTTACAAAAAAAATAATAATAACTTAGGGTTTAATGCATGCAACTTAATTTTAGTTATTAAAGCTTAATTAATTGAGTGGTATCAGAATGTAAAAGTTTAAATCGAAGAGGCATTTTGTTTCTCACTCAAAAAGCCTTGAGAAATGTTCTCAATGAATAATTTTATATCTATAATTTGTTTTTAAAACTTATGAGAACTCCTAGGTGTATTTGATGTTGGAGCTAAGTAAAAATTAATTTTATCATTTTCGTCTTCTTCTTCACTATCATCAATTACTAACTTCATATCAATTGACTTAATTAACATGAAATTGTCTTGTAACAATTTATGATACGTCAATAGGACTAATATTAAATTAATTATTGATGCAGTTGATGATGAGTTTTTTTGAACCAGTAATTCGACAATAAACAGTCTTCGTAGTCTAAATAATGGTAGATATTTTCTGTCAACAATAAATAACTCTAAAAAAATGCCTAAAAATAAAGTGGAATTTAAAGACGATTCTATTTAATTAAAAAAAATCAACTATTATTAATAATAATTACCTGAGACTTGAAGAAGAAAAATGCTTAAATTTTAAAATTCTGAATTAAGATTTTCACGCTTAGTAACATAATATCTGTAAGCATTATCCCATGAATCTTTTGCAAATTTTTCTAATTTTATTCTATTAAGATTTTTATGAGTTTTCGCTTGCACAGAATCCACAAAAGGACCATTTGAAATTTCACCATATAAAAGTTCCCAAAAATATCCTTCATTAGAATAAGTTCCAAATATGTCTGGTTTTTTGATTGGACCATAATCCAAATCATTTCTTTCTTGTGTTGCTTTGCTCATAAGAGGGCATCTATAAATAATGTTATGTACCCCTACATAGTAGCTCTTGACCCCCCTCTACTATATAAAAAAATTTTTAAAAATCCGTATGTTTATATATAAAATTTTACAAAAACTTGGATATATTATGACCCAGTGATCCGATCTGGATGATTTTGGTACCATTCGATTCGTCTCTATGAGACGAATCCAATAGTATTAAAATCATTTCATTTGGATTACTGAATCACGTTTTATTAATGAAATACTATTGATTTTATAGTAATTTTATAAGAAACCATAATAACCAATAGTATTTCGTTAATAAAACATGATCCAGTGATCCAAACCAAATAATTTTGGTACCATTCGAATCCTCTCCTCGAGACGATTCGAATGGTACCAAAATCACCCAATTTGGACCACTAGATCAAGTTTTAGACAAATTTTTATAAAAAAATTGCGTTTGGGGGGACCCCCTACATATTGGAAAATCGTTATATTTTGGGGGACCCCCCTCAAGGATAACGTTATTTATTGATGCCCCCTAACATTATCCCTAATTGTAAATAAAAAATTGATATTGATAAAAGTTGTATTTTTGTTTGTAAAAATAATATTTAAATTACCATGAAATTATTAAGTCTGACAAATTGAACCCGATAAATCGGCAAATTGGATCAACCATATCATGAGCCCAGGTACTTTCATTAATTTGAGAATTTTTTGTTTTATAATTTGATGCCTCCCAAATTAACATGCTGTTATAAAAATAATTTTAGATTTTTTTTCAGATTTTAAAAATATAATGATAATTTTTCTTACATTTTATCTAATAATGATCAAGTTGTTCTAAACAACATCTTTCTTTTGGATCGATTGTTGTTGGAATTTCTGTATCTTGAGATATGATATAATTTTCAATAAAGTCTTTAAGAGGAGGTAGCAATTTTTTTATTTCAATTTTTTCATTTATTTTGTTCCAAACTCCTTTAGAATTATACGCATTTTTGAGATTTTTATGATTGTTCTCTATAAATTGAGTATCTAAGATTCCTGATAGTAGCAAATCATCTTTCTTTTTAAATCAAATATCATATATCATTTGACTAAATATTTTAACGATATCACTTGCACCCTCATGAAATTGTAGCTGTAAAAATAAATAAATTAATAGTTAGTTAATACAATAAGACAAATAAATCGATACTAATTAACTATATACTTACATTATAGATATATGCTTTTGCTTCCACAAGTGACAAATTTGGGCATATTTTTTTCAATATATCTGACCATCCTCTCGATCTGGCATGGCTTTCTAAATACAGTTCATATTTTACGTATTGATTACTCTTTTTAGCCTCAATTATTAATTGAATTAATTCTTCAAGTTGCTTGAATTTTTTATTCTATTTATAAAAAAAAAATATTATCAATATATTTGTGGCATTGATTTCAAAAATTAATAGACACTTAAGCATTAATGCGAACATTAACACACAAGAAATAGAGCTGTCATCCTTTTTATGAGTCATTATTACAAAATGAAGATTATTTCAAGGAGGATTTTGAAAACAATATCAGATGTTAGCAGCTATTAAATGATTATTTAACATTAGCATTAATCACCAAATAAATAATACTGTCATTCTTGTACATGAGACATTTTATAAAAAATGAAGGTCAAGTTCAAGGAGGATTTAAAAACCAAATCAGACGTTAACAATTATTCAGATGGTGTTCTGATATTTCTTGTGATAAGCACTAAGAACTTTCATTATTATGTAGAATTGCCAACAGTTAAAAGGAAAGTATACTTTCTTTTTGTTTTGGATATTTATTATAATATATTGAACTTATTTTTTTGATCATAGTTTCTTTGTTATTATTAAAATTAATCATGCCTTTGAGGCAAGCATATAACCAGAAATCGTAAAGGCAATGTTCCTTTTTGATTGCATATTTAAAGTAGTCTTCTAATTGCGGCATAGTGAAAATTATAAAACATGATTGTCACTGTTTGACCTGTATGATGTGAATTTTAAATCAAAACAATGTAGATCATTTTTCCTGACTCGGACAGTATCGATCAGTAGCGATACTCATGATTGGCGCAAAATTTACATGATTATCAACACGTGATCAGGTAGCTGCAGGGACGGAAAAGTCTCCGGACACCTATTTTATGTTAATTGATTGTCTATCTTTCCATAACTCTCTGCCAAAACTTGCAATTTGATTGGATTATAGTCAAATTTTAGGCCAATTCTGCAATTATCCGTGATAAAATCCAATTTTGAGCATGGTCGTCAGAAAGCTTTGGGGCATTAGTATTAAACCAAATTTTGAGTGCAGAAACAGGGTTTTAATTGCAGACATTTGACAAAATTTTATTTTGCAGATAATCACAGAAATTAAATTTAATCACCACAAAATTTGAGTTTAATCACCACAGAAAATCATCATCCCTGCTGGACACCTACCAAATCACGTATAATTTTAAGCGATAAATTTCGATTATTTTTGCAAATTTTTTGACAAATTTCAATTATTTTTAAAAATATTTCAATAAATTTTGATTACATTCATTTATATTCATTCTTTTGTTGCATTAAAATTCATTTACAAATTTTGTTTTATGTGTAATGTTACATACTCTCTGATTGGTTCAAAATACATAAATATTAAAATTGAAATTTGGAGTTAGAATTAAAATTTGGAAATTTTAAAATTGGACTTCAACTAGCGAAATATTGTTTTAAAACGATTGTTCAGGGACGCATTATTTTGAAGAAAATTTTTGAATTTTGAAATTTTGGGCGATACTTCAAAGTATGACATGGCCCGAATAATAGATTTGTTATTAATCTCTGCGTATATTCGATCTTATTTTTTTGCGTAATTTTAAGTCACAGGAACTTTATTTTCACAAATTACGTGATTATCAACATGATTCAGACAAAATTAAGGTGAAGCTCTATGTTAGGTTAAAGTTTAAAGATATTAATTGTAAAATCGTTCAAGCAATATTGTAAAAAAGCAAAGTTTAAGAATAATGCAAAAAAAAAGAATAATTGGACATATAAAACTTTTAAATGAATCTATACACTGGTTATGTCAGTTCATTCTTTATTTTGAATACAATTATTATCAGATTTAAATCATTAATTAAACGTTTGGTTATAGATTTCGTTCATCCTATTAATAATTTTAAGAATTAAAGATTATCAATATTCGTTTAAGGCAAATCTTAAAATTTAAAATATTTACTTTTTAATGCATTCCAATTCTATATTCAAATCAGAGTAAATTGTATTCAGTTGATGTAATTTAGCTTCAAGTCTATTCACTTCTTTTGTTCTTCATGCCATATATGAGGCAGCTATAAAAAGGATTTTTAGATTTAGTGGATCTGTTATTGCATGTTTACAATAGTAAAAATAGATCCACCTTTTTTCAATAATTTGGCATTACTAATTTTATGTAAAGTGGCCGGGTTGAGCTCAGAATAACCCTGAATAATTTGTTTACGTCTTTGTTGCTCTTCCTTTACCTTGTTCTTTCTGACTTCATTTGTGCTAATTTTTTTACAACTCTTTTTTCTAAGGAATGTTGATAAATAAATTTGTAGTAAGCTAATAGTTTCTTTATTAATTAATTCAATAAAGCAAACTGGGTTTTTGTCTTGAAAATGACCTTACCTTATTGAGTTATTACTATCATCATATGTTTCTTTAGTACTACGGTACATAACAATTTGACATTTCCAAATCATTATTTGGACAAAGACTTTTTGTAGTTAAATACTCATTTTCTTGGTTCGAGAATTTTAAATTCATTTTAAATATATAGTATCACTAATACAAATTATATTAGCGTGTAAAGTCACCAATTCTTTGTTTCAGGGAATTATTATTACTAACTTTATTGTTACTTGCAAGAACTTTGTTTAGAAAATTCTTGTTTTAGAAATCATTTTAAGTGAATAAGCGAAAAGTTTGTGCCGTTTTCAAATTAAACAAAGATTTTGAGCTTAAGTATGCATAGGGATCAGATGTAAATAAATTTTCACATATATGTTAATTATTGAAGGAAATGTAACTGCAAGTTTCAAATATTATAAAGAAGATATTCTCATAAAATCAGATAAATAAACAACAGCAAGTTTTGCTACAGTTATATTACAAAATCCTAAAGAAAAAAACTGACGTTGTAACTTTTATGCTCGAGACAGTAAAATACAAAAAATTTGGCAAGAATTTAACAAAAGTAACAGCTGAAAAAGGAACAATTGAATCCCACATATAGATGCCTGGCAAAACTATTTTGCCATTGACGAAATGACGAAACCATAAGTTTCATCAAGTTTCGTCATTGATGAAACTTATGGTTTCGTCAGGTTTCGTCATTTTGCTAGGCATCACTAACCCCACGCTCACAAAATCGAAGAAGAAATGAAAAACCTGAATTTAGTTTTTGAACTTATACATTAGGTTTCTTAATAAAAAATTTAAATATTTATCTATATATTGTTAATAAAAATTTCACTTCTCAAATACTTAAAAACAAAGTAGCCTCCTTTAATTAAAATAGTTTATTGAATTTGTCATTTGGCAATGTTTTGCAACAACAAGCAAATTTTTTTATTGATAAAGATTATTCTTTTTAGTCCTTACTTTTAAAAATAAAATGTACTGTCAATTTGTTTACAAAGTACTAAACAAATAAGCTCTAACACTAACCCTAACGTAGATTTAATATCATAATTTTGGTAGAATTTGTGGCTCTGGTAATAAACATTATAATAGTCGAATTTTGGCCGAATTAAACTTAATTCAGGTCAAAATTCGAAATTAACTCGCAAAAAGAAATTATTAAAAATTTTAAGCAAGCAAGATTAAGTGTAATTTCGGGCAAAATTAAAATACAATTTTGGCAAAATTAAATTAAAGAAATTTCATCAAGCCTTTTCACTTTTTGATTGACTAATTGATTGCCAAGGAACAATATTAATATGGCAAAATTGAAAAAAAACTATGCTTTTTACAAGTTAAAAGTGGTTTAATGTTTTCGTAATTTATTTAATTCATAACAGTAAATTCTAAAATTTTCAAAATTTATAATTTATAATTATGCTGGCCAAAAATTTTTTATTTAAAATCAGATTCATAATAAATTTTTGGTTCTAATTACTTTATTGGAGATACAATTATTATTGCGTGTAATTTTCTAACATAGGTAAAATCAACCAATAAAATTGCAGTATAGCAATATTAGCAGAAATTATCTTGACTCAGATGGCGAGAAAGAGTTTGCAAATTCTCTTCGTCAAAACATAACGCTCATTTCATTAAATATTTGGGTTAATAATCTTGGTGAAAGAGTAAATGCCTTTGCCAAGCATTGCAATCGTGACATACTTGTGATCGTAATTAAATAATTTAAATAATCCAAAGATTATTACTAATAAATCAATTTAAAAATATTCTTATATAGGAATACTATAAGTACATTGAAATCTTTTATCAAAATCAAGATGGATACAGATTTAGAAATTTAGTTTCTTTAATAGTACTGGATTATCTTTCATTTGCACCCTTGAGTGAATCTAAACAATTACATACATTTGCAACTACAGTTTTGAATTCACTTCCAAATCTAACATTCTCAAAACATCATAATAATCATTATTTACTAGTGTTGCACAAACTAAAAATCTATCAATAATATATAAAAATACTAAAAATATTTCAAAAATAAGAATAAAGAAAAATCTAAATTTTAAAAAATAAATTTCAGGTGTTTCAATATTTATAAATAAACGATATAAAAAAACATATATAACATAATTATATTACTAAAATATCACAAAATCCTATCAATAGCAATGCTCCAAAAACAATTACGGCAATTTTTAAATTACCATCCAACCTTTCTTTTGAAAGTAAAATTGCCAATTTAATCCAAGATGCCAAAACACATCCAGAAGATCCAAGTAAACAAATGATAATAACAGGAAATAATAAAATTATTATTACAATGATTAGGAGTATGAGTATCTCTAAAAAAATAACTTAAAAGAAATAAAATTCGATATGGAATAAGAAATCTGATAAAAAATATCATTCCAGGTATAATAGCGATTCAAAATATTCAATATATTCACTTGTTTGTCCTTGAAAGAATTCATTAATCAAGATTTTTGGTAATTCAAAAATATAAAGTGAAGTATAATATATTGACATAATGATTCCGATAAGTATATATAACCTGGTTGTATAATGAATATATATATTATCTTTAAAAACCCAGAGTTTGGTACTTTGAAAAAAATGACTAATAAAATAAATAAGTATAACACAATTAATAACTATAAAAATCTTAAGTTTATCATAAACTTCATCGCAAAAATGAGAATTTTTAAGGCTAAAGAATTCTTTGATAGGAATTCCATAAGTTGTGTTGTAAGTATTGTTAGACATTTTTGTTATTACTACAGTATATCAAATTTTATCAATAATGTTTGAATTTGTTGTGAAATTTTTATCCAGACTTTAGATAAAATTATACTTCAATTAATTTTAAAACCTTTGTTTACAACTAGAGTTGTGATCTGTTATTTTTTGAGTCTAGAATGTAAAATTTATTATGATTTTCTTTCATTTATTTGTTTGAAAATTCGATTTTTATTTTGTATTATGCCTTATGCATCGTTATCCTTTCATATTTCAATTGATAACTATTAATTCAGATGCCCGTATCTAAAATTAATAAATTTATCATTTTTAAAATAACCTTTTAAATAAATCACATGATAATGTTCATTTTGATTGGCTAAGAGCGACGATAAAGAATTTTCTCGAAATTTTACTGCTAAGAGCAATTAAGTCAGCTGCCTATTATGTGATTTTATTTTTTTTATTAATTTAATACTTGAGAACGGTGGTAGGGCATTTGAGAGGGTTTAAATATTAAGCAAGCAAGACTTCGCGTCATTAAAAAAGCCTATGCTGTGTTTAACATGAGTTATTTAAATTTGTGAAGCGCTTCTTCAACACTTCTATTAGTAGTTTTTTTTTCTTCAATTACAGCAACTGAATAACGATGAATTGTAAGTATATCCATTATTTTACGTCATTTTTTCTCTAATTGACATTTATTTGACAAACGTTTGGAGACATTCCTAAAGAAATGTGTGATAGGAAATTCAAAGGTGCACTTGTTGGACATATAAATTTAAAATCTAAAATAAAATTAAATTTATTAGCTTGCTTTAAATAAGTGTTGTCATGACAATTGTTTAAACTGAAAAATTTCAGAAAGAAATAATTTCAGTCGAATAATTTCAGCTAAAATTTAGGGATAACTTCAGTTGAATTTTATAGATAATTATCATCTAAATATATTGCAAAAAAATGAAGAACCATTGTTTATTTACTAATGAACAATGAAATATATTATTATATTCAATTATAAATGAAGCAATTTCAAATAGTATTTCATTTGGAAACATTTTAAATTAAAAGATATAAGACTAAGAAGATTGCAACTTTCAACTTGAAATTTATCTTGATTTGATAATCACATAAGTATTTTGCCAAACTTTTTGATTTAATTCACGCATTGCAATAAAAAATAATTGCCCAATCACATAATAAGTATTTTGCCAAACTTTACATTACATATAAATAATTAGATATTTTCTTTAATAGTAGTTATTACGTATAAAGTTTTTAATTTATAAATAGTCTTATATACTCACTTCCTAATCCTAATAAATTAATTTACATATAAATAATTAGATATTTTCTTTAATAGTAGTTATTATGTATAAAGTTTTTGATTTATAAATTAGTCTTATACTCATGACCTAATAATTTAATTTACATATAAATAATTAGAGATATTTACTTCAATAGTAGATTATAGTGTTCCTTAAATTCAAATCAAATCAAATATTGGATCAATTTGAATTTGATCAAATCAAATTGACCCTAATTTGAATTTGATTTGATTCAAATATTTGAATTTGAATTTGATTTGAATTTGAATTTTTAATAGTAATTTTCAAATCAAATCAAATATTTGTCAAATCAAATCAAATTTGGCCATATTTGAATTTGATCAAATCAAATATAGTCAAATTTGAATTTGAATTTGATCAAATATTTAATTCAAATATTTGAAGATCAAATCAAATTGCGGAACCCTAGTAGATTATCGCGTAAAATTTATAAAATAGTCTAATACTCACATCCTAATAAGTTAAATAATTATAAATATTTTCTTTAACAGTAGATTTTTACTTATAAAGTTTTTAATTTATAAAATGGTCTTATATTCACGCCCTAATAATGTAATTTACGTATAAATAATTAGATATTTTCTTTAACAGTAGATTATTACTTATGAAGTTTTTAATGTTCTTATACTCACATGCTAATAATGTAATTTACGTATAAATAATTAGATATTTTCTTAAAGTAGATTATCACGTATAAAGTTTTTAATTTATAAAATAGTCTTATACTCACAATCTAATAATTTAATTTACATATAAAAATAATTAGAAAATTTCTTTAATAGTAGATTATTACATATAAAGTTTTTAATTTATAAAACAGTCTTATACTCACTCCCTAATAAATTATTTTATGTATAAATAATTAGAGATATCATCAATAGTAGATTACTACATATAAAGTTTTTTTAATTTATAAAATAGTCTTATACTTACGGGCTAATAATTTAATTTATATATAAATAATTAGATATTTTCTTTAATAGTAGATTACTACGTATAAAGTTTTTAATTTATAAAATAGTCTTACCTTTGTTTATCTAATATTTAAATTCTCTCTATTGCTATTACTAATGCAATTTATGCAAAAAAATAATATAAACAAATTTATTAGAAATGTACCTTTCTAAAAAAATATAAAAAGATGTTTCAAATTCCTGATTCTAACAAAGCTTAAATGGAGGAAATAGTCAAATTAAATCTTAAGTCAGAAAATGATTGTTTATTAATCCATGAAGTAAATAGTCTCGTAGAAAAGCTAAAAATTGCGTTATAATTACTGGAGCAGGTATATCATATAGTGAGGAAATTCCTATAAGTAATATCTAGGGGTTAGTAAAATTACGGGGGGACAACTCAATCATTACACAAGTTTAATAGTAGCACAAATTTTGTCATTTCATATGTAAATCATATTAATTCATATGTATTGTGTTCGATCGGGTCAAAGTATTAATTATAAATTTTTTTGAAATAACCTGTTTGTCAAGATACTATTTTTATTTCGAAACTTGAAATAGATGAACGTAAGTAAATAATCATAAAAAAAACTTTATAGCCGTTTTTTTTATCACTAAAAACTGAATCATATACTCATACTCAATTATTTTAAGATAAAAGAAATGAAAGTAAGATATTGCACACGACTTAAAGCCTATAAGCACTTGAAAATAGCACATATCTAATATATATTGATTCAAATCGTGAATCTTATATCTTGATTATTCAGAAACCAAACCATAGTACCACTTCCTGCAAAAGGGTCCAATACAGTGTCTCAAATAAAAGAAAATAACTTAATGCATCTTTTAGGAAGTTCACGAGGAAAGGGGCTAGGATGACCTACTTTTTTTGAACTTTCTCTGTTAACAATATTGAGTTAGAATTGAAATGGATGAACATAAGGATTTGGAATGTTTCATGTCTATTTATCATAAAAATCTGCTGATATGGGGTATACTCTAGGAACAAATAATGTTTGTTATCGTTATTGGTATGAACATTATAATATCGTGATTGTGTTGTCGTTTCTGATACCTCTAACTAATCTCCAAAGTTTCCCCCCCCGAATGATCCCTACAATTCAGTATGTGATTCCAATTCCAAGTACTTTCACTCTTTAGGGGCCGACTGAATTGAGTTGGTAACTGGGAACCCAACTCTAGACTGTTGTTTTGCAAATACTGCAATGTCATTTATTACACCTATATATTATATATCTAGACATTATTTTTACCTTCTTAGATACGCTTGGCAATATTTTTTCATATCAATTTTCTTATTCTTTCACTTCATTCATAGACAGGTTTTCTTTTACTATCATAGTTTCAGTAATCATAAAAGCAGAGATGAGAGCAGAAATTATTGTTTTGATTATCTTCCACTACATCTCCTTGAGGTAAGTCGTCCTCACAGTGAGGATTTCACTTTTTTAAGAACTCTTTTACTTCATTTTGTTGCTTACTTCTTTCGTTAATTATATTGTAATTGAGATTCAGGGTTTGATAAGCGTTATTTGAGAAGCTCATTATTTTAAATATAATATTTAGAAAATTAGCTTTTATCTTAGCGCATCAATATGTACGAACATTGCACGGATATACTAAATTTTTACGTTGCTATTTTTAGAGAAATAGGATTTTGTCTGAAAAGGTAATGAATGAACCAACGACAAAACGTTCAAAGCACAAGGAAGATTTGAAAGACGAAGCCTTGCAACAACTGTACCGGCTCCGTCCTGATCTTAATGGCCAAAGTGTGTAGTTTTGCCCAACGCTTAAAAAGTCTGCAGAAGGCTGTATTCTATATGAAAAATCAGAAAAGCACGCAGCAAAAGCGATTTTCTTCTTTTTTAGCATAGATAAAGGCAAACGTTTTTTTTAAAGGCAAAAAATCAGCCTTAGCTATTATTTTTGACTTTAAAACTTAGCATGCTTACTATTTTATTGCAATTTTGCTTTTTATTTTAAATTATAAAAAAGTTATTTTTAAAAAAAAGGAATTTTTCGATACAAATGAAATTTTTTTTGAATCTATAAAGCTGACCCATCTAATTATAAAAAAAAACAAGAAATCATCGAATGTGCTTAGTTTTGACTTTATTTACTATATTTACATAAAAATCGATACAGTATATTAAAATTTTAAAGGATTTTCCTGTCATGTCAAAATTATTATTACCCTTTTTAAATAATTTATATCGCATGAATTGAGGAATTTCTCACCAATATACAAAGTATGTTGTAATCTTGAGAAAAGTAGCTCATTACGTCCTATTGAATAAAAGATTTCTGGTTTAAATTCAACTGAATTCGGAAACAATAAACTAATTTTTGCAAAACGGCTCTATTTTCAAATATTAACTTTAATATTAAGTTAATTACAACATTTTCTAATGCATTGAAATATGGTTTGCTAAATGTTTAAAATAAATATACCATACAAGCGCGAAATAACACCCACCTGTGCATTAATTAATTGACCTGCACGTTATTTCGAGTATGCCTATGTGCAATGAGAGTTAATTTTTGAATCGTACCCTTGACTCTCAATAAGATTTGAGCAAATGCTCCGGAACTAGATTTGGTATTAAGTAAACCTCAATGTGAATAGAGCTCGAAAGTAGGTTTACTTAGTATCAGACCTAGTTCCGGAGCATTTTTTGTTTCTTTACTTTTATATAGGGTAGATTGAGATGTGCTTTAATTCGGGATGCCCATGAGCGCAAAGTCGAGACCACATATTCTATTTTAGGGATTTCTGACTTTCTAAATAATGTCTATGAGCATTATTTCGCGCTTATACGGTATGTAGAATTAAGTAATAAAGATTAGAATTTAACAATTTCAGTTATTTTTAGAAAGCAGAATTTAGCTTCTACAAATACGAAAATGCACACAATCTCTATATAAACCTACCAAATGATATTAATAGAATATGGCAATAACATGTCTCAAATCAGCAAGCGGTTAATATTGTTGAAGACTCGTTGGTATAGTTGTGCAAATATTTTTTATAATAAATCTCTTGATCATTACACAAAATTATGCAAGGTTATGCAAGAAATTTTTATTGGCATATATTTATTATAAGTTGTCCACCCGTAATTTTACTAACCCCTAGGTAATATTACTTTCTTCTTGAGATTTCAACAGCCATTAATTTTAAAAATTAATATTTTTCTTATAACCAAAGGATTTTATTTTATTTTTTTTTTTTAATATTAAGGTGACCACTTAGGTACCCTAGCACTTTATTGGTACAAGCGGGTTGGCCCGGTTAGTATGACTATGCCACATATTACATTTGTATAACAAGAGTACAACTAGCCACACGTACAACTTTTGGTTGTCTAATTTAAGTAGTCCACCCAAAGGATCTACACTAGATGCCATACCTGCAACCCAACTAGGGGATTGCCTATTTAAACTCTCTGACTTCTACCCATGTTCAATGTTCCTTCCAATATACCCTTTCACAGAGTAATTTGCTGTTAAAAGTACCCTGAGGCTTTAGCCAAACACCTATTGGAGGGCATTTGCCCCTGCGTAAACCTGGTAGAGCAATACCTGTCCCCCATAGGTATTCACCTACACTTTCAGTAATTTACACATTCACCACCTACTACTGCCCTTGTAAGGTTCACTCCAACCCCGGCACCTACCATCATTTTCCTTCGGTCCTTTACCGGTATATCCCAGACTTCCAATCCAGTTGGCCCGGAAGAGTTGATCTACTCGGCATTAGGTGCCATTATGGTTTTTCTCCCCTTGGTCCCCAATTCCTCAACATGGGTCCTTTTCCTTCGGCGCGACTCCGGCAGCCAGGTTGGTAGACCTTGTCCCCAAGGACAATGACCGGTTCTCCGGTTTTGGTCCAAATTCCAATTTTGGTAGCACCGTCAAAGATCAGAGCTCCTCCTTACTCGGGACTTGCCAAATGGGTTTCTGTTTCTTCAGTTCCTTGGATTTTTCTGTGTAATGAGACACAACTTCACCCAAAAGCTCCCATTCAAGATAGTAACCAAGGACTACAGGTGATGTACCCAACCGATCGACAAAAAACAGTTACCAGAACACAGGTTTATTGTTTCAAAAGCATCGCCAGTGGGATTTGAACTCAAGACCTGCCACTTGGGGGTGACAACTTACCAACTTCCCTAAGTCTTCACACCCTTACCAAAGGATTTTATAAGTTCAGATGGTCTTTACAATATGATAAAAAGTTAATATCTGGGTGTTTTTCATTTGAGCAAAGATTTATTTGATGCTTAATTGCTTAGAATTCATGATTCTATTAAGGGATTTAATCTTTTTATGGGTATATTAAAAGAACTAATTGTAAATGCTAAACACATATCCACTCATTCTTTTATAAAAAATTGGCAGATATGAAAAAATTAAAAAGAGTATATACACAAAATATAGATAATCTTGAAGAATTAGTAGGACTAGATGTTGTTAACCTTAAGAGTTTTCACCTTTTTGCCTATAACTTTCGACCCATAGAAGTTAGGAAGATGAAACAACTACCATTGGATTCAGCTCATCGAGACGCTTCTAATGAGCTATAGATCATTGATTCTGATCACGGGATCACAAGATCGGAAGACATTTGTGTTGAACTATTAATAGAACAAGATAGACAAATATCTTAACCTTATTAGGCAATAATACTGCGTTCAAAATCTTACGAATCTAAAGGATCTAAATGATCTTAAAGATCTAACATATCTTTTATATCTTTCATATCTTTCATATCTTTTATATATATTATATCTTTTATATCTTTTATATCTTTTATATATAACATATCTATTAGTTTCGCATTACCTTTAGTACTATAAATAGTTTTTAAATTGAATTTGTATATCTTTATTGTAATAATTTATACATGTAATTTCTCTATAAATATACTGCTTTCTGCCCTCTGGGAAGTGCAGTGTCTTCATACACTGGAATATAATAAAGATACAATTCTTAGTATCCTCATATACTATTAATTGTTTGCCTCTTTGCCTTAATACATAAATCACTCAAAAACCTCTTTGTTAAGTCCCATTTGGACGCCATAAACCTTAAAGCTGTCAAGTTATAGTCATCATACTATAATCAGCAGTCTCCTGAAGTTCTGGAAGAGGTGAATTTCCAGGTTGACAATGTTGATTGGCAA
This sequence comes from Gigaspora rosea, assembly GCA_003550325.1. Taxonomy (NCBI): domain Eukaryota; kingdom Fungi; phylum Glomeromycota; class Glomeromycetes; order Diversisporales; family Gigasporaceae; genus Gigaspora; species Gigaspora rosea. The sequence continues at coordinate 126,005 of QKWP01000619.1, forward strand.
TTTGAAAGAGTTAAAATCTGCAAAGCTCAAGTAGTCCAATTACATAGAACTTTGTCAAAATTACGATGTAATACTTGCACAAACATTTGTCCAGTTACACTACCATATTGTGATATTTTCAAGGAAAGTAAAGTGCCAAATTGCCCCAAATGTGAAGAGTAATGTTGTTAGCCGAAATTGTTTTATGCTTGTAGAAATATTTCGACATTTGATATTTAGGCTGCCGAAATGTCTAAATATTATCGAAATCCTAAATTATACCGAAATGTTTAAATAATGTCGAAATGTCTAAATAATGTCGAAATGTCTAAATTAAGAAATAATATGAAAAAACATATAGTAATAGGTTTGCTATCCAAACAAGCTCTAGCATTCATACTTTAACATCAATATCTCTAGTCTAGAACTAATTATTTGAACCCATACCAATCAAATCATGTATAACTACTGACCTCTCAGTTCTAAAATTTTCTAAACCCCAAGGTCCTAAACTATATGAAAACACAAGCATAAAAAAGATGTCTAACATACGCCCATATAGCTAAAGAGAATCGGGCGTCATCCTGCAGCATCTGTTTCAGGTCCCTGCACTGCCATTGCAGCCGCGGAACTGTATATAAATATCACAAAGTAGTGATGCGAATTGATTCTAAAAATCAAAATCGATGATCGAAACCTCAAAATCATTTTAGAATCGATGATCAAATTCTAAATCTTTATAGTTATTTCTTGTATTGAGTGCCTGATTAGATTCTATTTTTTATTATTTAATACTATAAGTTATTAGGTTTTACAAATAATGTGAAGCAATGTCAAAGTTTTTTTTGGTTGTTTTAAAGCTATACCAGAGCTTATTGCACTTTGCAAAAATGTGTGATCTCTGCAGATCATGTTGTCACGACAAATCAGCTGATTTTCAATTCTTAAAGAATTTTAATGATTTCAGATAAAACATAGACGTTTTTGATGAAAATAATGATCAATAGGGAATTAAAAATTTCTGCTATCATTACCATTAAATCACAGGGTCACAATTTTTGCAAATCTTACATTTAGTCATATAGTATTATATTTAGTCAACTATTTAGACATTTAGTCACATAGTATTTATTTAGTCAACTATTTAGACATTTAGGCAAATTTAGACTTTTGACATTTCTAAAAAAAAATAATGCCATGTCGAAATATATTTAGACACTAATTGCCTAAATAGTTGACTAAATTAAGTATTTCGACTAACAACATTAGTGAAAAGAGAGGTAAATATATAAATTACCGTAAATAAATTCAACCCAACAAAAATTTTTCAATTTAAGTTTCTAATTATTAATAGAAAACACTAGGGCTGAACAAGGATTACGACCACATTTTATTGGACAATTAAAACCAACAGTAATCCTTTATAGTGATACACATCCTAAAGGATTAGAAATAAGCCAAATAGCAATACGCGATCAAAATAAAGCTGATTGTTTAATAATAATGGGAACCTCTTTAAGAATTCCTGGAGTAAAAGATCTTATTAAGGGTTTTGCAAGAGTGGTTCATGGTCGTAACAGTTGCGTAATATTGGTGAATGCTACGGATGTAGTTAATAAAGGATGGAATGGTATTATTGATTATCAAATAAAAGGTACCTGTGATGAGTGGGTTAAACTTGTTGACTTAGAGTTATTAAATGGCAAAAGAATTCCAACTATGATACCATCAAAAAATAATTATGACAATACAAATATACAAACAAGAAATAAAAGAAAGCAAGGTTTTAGGACAGACTTATCAAGCAAGAAAAAAAGAAATTAGTAAAGGTTTCCCAGTACGAATTTTAAAAATAATACAAGATTAAACTGATTAAACATTATGGCCCGAATTAAGCTTAATTTTGGCAGAAATTTGAAATCATACCTCTCCAGGCATAATTATAACTTGTATATAATTATTAAACCGTAAGTTTAAAGTGCAATTGATTTATTAAATATAATAAAAAATGAATATTAGAATAATGTTATTTAAATTAAATTTATAAAACGAGTATTGCAGGAGGACAATTACAATTTTTGCTTGCATCAATCCTATTTATTGAATTTGAAATCTGGATTTGCTTATAAGAAGTGCTCAGGTGCTCTTAAATAATCATAATTTAAGTAATTTAATTGTGTAATTATATAAATAAAAAATTCTTTATTCATTACTACAAATACTATCTAATTGTACATAACATATTAAAAGTTTTTTCAATGACATTAAAGAAATAAAAAGTCTTTTTTTGACTTATAGTTATCTTTGGTGTGGCACTCTGACAAAAAGGCTCGTGTTTTGTGCACATGAATATAAATTTATTCAGCCTCTTGGGCAAAGGACCATACATGTTGGTATAGAGATAAATAAAAAAAGAAAATATCTCAGTTTTGGAATTAAAAATTATTGACCGAAATCATATTAATTTGGATTTGAATTAAGATACTTTTTAATAAAATTTAACAATCTCTAGAACTTTATGACCATTTATTTTAACATGGGAATATTCAATAATTTATCTACACTTGATGCATTGCAAAAATTGATGAAAAATGCATCTATAATTGTTAAGAGATAAATTTTCAAATAACTTTTATAAGGCATTTTACGTTTCACACCAATTTAGCATGTTCTTTTGAATACTAACCATATCACACATATAAGAATACAACACAAACGCAATGATATAATGGAATATATTTGCGACTGTTCAATCACTATAAATCATGTAAAACAACTTTTGAATCATTAAAAACGGAGCGAACATTGAAAGAGAAAAGAATAAGTAAAAATTTATTATTTTAAATACATCCTGATGCTATTTAGTAATAGTCTAGCATTAGAGGTGAACAATCTCAATCATGGAACTTGAATTTTACTTATTAGATAACAAAAATAAGTATTTTTATTTATGTTATAAATGTGTAAATCCGATTTAATTATTATCTTGATCAAAAATACTATATATATTCTTCAAAAAAAAAGACCAAAAATTATAGTAGGGTTATTGAAAATAGAAGTAGGACCATTTGGCTGAATAGTTCCTTTACACAATCCATTATTAGGTGATTCAGTATTATCAAAAATATCTCTGTTATCGATATTAAAAATTACTCCACTAAATTTAGCACTGATTAGTACTTTGCTATTACATGGTAAATAATAGAATCCACCAATGGCCTTTGAATTTGGAATTTGTTCATATATCTTTTTAGGAACATCGTCTGGAGCATTTATTAAAGAAGTTCCAGTATCAATTTTTGCTAGGACATTTTGAAATCCTAATGCTTTATTATTGACAAGTAAGTTATTGAGAGGAATTATCCATTCATTATATTCAGGATTAGTATTAAAGATAAAGAAATCAAAAAAAGAATTTTTATCTACTAATTTTGTCCAAGTAATCCTACCAACCTCAAAGGATGAATCTGTATTACCAATAAACAAATAACTTGTCTCACCATTTCTTCTGAACTTAAAAGCAAACTGACACGAATAAATATGTCCTTGATTTTTTAGTAAAGTTAAGAATTGCTGTAGATAATCTAACCCCATGATACCATCCTATGGAGAAACTGCCATTCCTGGAAAATTAATATTATTTGCTATACCAATTGTTTGACCTGTAACTGAATGACCTAAAAAACTTAAATCCAATGATCCTTTAGTTCCTGACTCTTGCCCAATGCTATAATTAATATCAAAAATACCGCTCTTTGAAAATTTATCTTTAGTTTCATTATACTTATTTTTTTCATTACATACAGATGCAGTTAATTTACAATTCGTGTCTGGAATCCAAAAAAGAGGAGACCCAGTATCAAACATAATGTTGAAAGACTGTGGGGGTTTTTAATATTTATTGACCCATAATATGAATATTCATTATTACCTTTTATTTCATCAAAAGGGGTTCTTTTTAATAAAATATTAATTGAACTATTTTGAGCTTGACTATTATTCAATGCTTCAACAAAAAGGGCAAAGTGATAAAAAATAACGATATAAAAATATATAATAACTCGAAGACCAACTTCTGAGTTATATTGGTCAGAGTTATCCCACAATTTGCACTGTCGCAAAACTAATTTAACGTTACAATTATGCACAGGATAATTGTGTGCTCAGCACATGAAACTTGGTAACCCCGAAAAATTTAACAATAACAGTTACAGGATACAATAAAGTCATACGATTTGTCGACTATAGTTAAGAACAAAATAAAGCATTGCACTAATGCAGTGAGCCTTGAGAATTAGATAAAGAATTAAGTTTATTTATAACTTATATTAGCACAATAAGTACTGTAAAGCACAATAAGAGAGCACAAAAATTGTGAGCAAAGAAAATGCTACACATACTATATACGAGATAGTAACTATATAGCATATAATACTATATTGAAAGTGAGAATCTCATGCTCACCGCACAAACAAAGATGGCACTGAAACCTTTTTTGGCGATTCCGAAAGTTTTGAGTTTTGGATTATAGCTTCCGAAACCTTATCCGAAACTCGAAACCTCAACCGAAACCCGAAACCTCAACCGAAACCCGAAACTCCAAAACATCAAAAACTTATTTGTTTATTATCTCCAAAGTTGGTGCTGATACCCTTTAGTGCCAAATCTGAAGTTTCAGGCTTCGTATTATAACTTCTGAAACCTTATCTGAAACTCGAAACCTTACCCGAAACCAAAAACCTCATTCGAACCAAAGCCCCAACTTCCATATACATTGATTGCATTAATGTATTATATATCTCTTTCAATAATACATCAAACGCACAGATGTATGCTATATATCTCTTCAATATATATTAATCGCACTAATGTATATTTTATATCACCTTAAAGAATTCAATGCACCAACAATTTATTGCATGCGTGCAGTCCTTTTTGGTATAATTCCGAAGTTTATATTCTGACAATTAATGTTGCTTTTGCAAGCATCAGTTTTTTTACTTATTACGTAAACAGGGTATAATATCAAGTAATAATAAGTAATTAGTACATCCATATCTACTAATGATAGAATTGATAGGTTACTGCAGAATTAAATGAATTTTTGGTATCAAAAGAAATAAAATACTTATCAATTTATCATTGGCAATTTGTTCTATCGTCCTAGAATTTTGCATCAATTGTAATAACCAATAGTATATATTTAGATAGTATCAACTGTATTATGAAAATTCAAATCGAATAGGATTGGTTCTGAATTTGATCCGAACTTCAAATCCAGATCGGTTTCAGTTTAATCTCTGACTAGAATGATTTTTTTAATCTGGCTTGGAACAATATATGTGAATTACAAATAGTTAAAAATTTTTTATTCGTTGCATAATCTCATCCTTAATGTAAGCCATAAAGAGGTAGCCAGATTAATATGCACCTAGGATCACCTAGTTAGGTAAAGTGCAATTACTTTTATTTTAATTTCTAATAGAATTTCGTACTTTTTGTAAGGGTCACAATTTTAGCATTTAGTTTAGAAATTAAATGGAATAATGAATAGCCAAAATATGCGAAAAACTTTATTGAATCTAGTAAAAAAATAGAATGCGCAAAAATAATATAAACTCAATAATATAATATTAAATGTAAGATTTTGGAGAAATACTATTTAGCCTGTTAAGTAATTTTAATAGTTATTACTAGTTTTATGAATTTTATAACTAATGTCGAATTAGATATTTTCACTTTTTTTAACTATTTCTTTAGCATCTATATTGCCCTTGTCCACTACCATCTTAAAATAAATTAAACCTTTAGATTTATTAACTTCTAAATCTAATTCTCCATTATAGTATAGCATTTCTAATTTATATATTGCATTATCATCCCTATTAATAAATGCTCTAATCAAATAATCTAACAACTCAACTTTATTTTTATCCTTATCTATTTCTAAAAGATCAATGTATAGCTTTTGCGCTTCCAACACACCTTCGTTAGCAGCTTGTTTAATTAATCTAAAGCCTTCCTTTTTGTCTTTCTCTTCTTGTTCATTAGATCTATCAATACTATTTGAATAATAACCATGTAGCAAATATTTTGCTTTCCAAATTTATATATAAGTATAATAAAATTAGTTAAATTTGTTTTTGTTGTATTAAAGTCTCTGTTTGGGGGTTTGGGTATTTTTTTATTCAAATATTAAATTAAAAAAATCACTTGTAGGTACCCAAAATTTGTTACATAGATGAGAATACAACTAGTCACATATATACTTATGGTATTTGCTTAAAGGTTCTATACTAGCTACTATACCTGCAACTCAACTATAAAAATTGTTTATTTAAACTCTCTAATCTTTTGTCTCTATTGCTAATCTTTAGATTGTATTAATAGTATAGCTCTTTATTATATTAGTTAGTCAGATTTGTACCGAATACTAAACTAGTCTTTTAAACCTTCTTCTATATATCCAAAAGTACTATTTAGTTTATTCTTAATAGAAAACTTGGTAGAGCAATCAGTATCTGTTCTATGCAAGTATTTATCTATACTTCAGTAACTTGTACTATAGCATTAACTAACAAGTGTTAAAGATACTTTTAAACTACTACTATTATTTACTTTTGCCTTGTAAGATTTGTTCTAATTCTGGCATCTACTATTACTTTTCTACTAGTCCTTATACCAATATATCCTAAACTTTCAAACCAGTTAGCCCAAATAGATCAATCTATCTAGTATTAGATGCTATTATAGTTTTTTTTCTTTTGCCAATATAAATCTAGTAACCAAATTAGTGAACTCTTTTCTCAAAGAGCTCTTGTTATTTGCTTTTTTAGCTCTAGTTTTTAATATTACTTTTTGGTAATACTATTAAAGTTCTTTACTACTTCTTTACTTAGAAATTGCCAAACAGGTTTTTGTTTCTCTAGTTCCTTGAATTTGTCTATATAATAATATACAACTATATTGCTCCTATTCAAAATAGTAGAACCGAGACTATAGATAATATACTCAACTGATCAATAAAAAGCAGTTTCTAAAATATAGATCTAGTTTTTTAAAGCATTCTAATAGAATTTGAACCTTAAACTTGCTGCTTAAAAAGTAACAACTTAATAATTTCTCTAAGATACTATATTTAAAAAATTAGTTAAATTTGTATGATTGTATAAATAGAACAAAAAAAAATATAAAAATAGACTTTTAATAAAATATACTTATAGTATTTTATATCTATATATATATTATTCCAAAAACTAGCTAATTAATTGGTATAAGTAAAAATGCTCTATACTTCTAAAAACTCTTTTCAAACTCTAATTCCAACTTTAAGTACTAACACTAATATATAAAATTTGTATTAAAAATTTTTATGTTCAAATCTTAAAAAACTCTGAAAAAAATATTATAAAATATATAATAGATACAAACTACTATAGGTGCGTTTTATAATAAATAATAAAAATATAGCAATTTAAGCCAATTAAATTTTATATTTTGTTAACAATAAGGCTATATGAAGTTAATTTTTTAGTTAATATTGTTCTTTTTTTCTTTTGATATTTTCAGTAAAATAAATATAAAAAAATAGAAGGTAAAAAAATAAACTAAAAATACTGTATAACTACAAAATAATATAATAGGGTATGGTTTCAAATTTTAGTCTAAATTAATTGATAATCCACTAGTCAACTAGTGTATGATCATAGTTTAATGTGATACAAATTACTATATAAATTACTTATAGATAAAATGTCATGATCACTCAAGAAAAAATTATTTTTTTCTAAGTTAACAAGTTATATCAACTAATTAAAAGTTGTAGAGCTCGTCAAGATATACCTAATAGTAGTTAGATCATTAAAATCAGCCTAGTAGATATGGAAATATTATCAAAAAACAATTGGGCAACTATATAAATAAAATTCTATATAAATAAATTAAAATTTTATATAGTCGCCCAATTGTTTTTCAATAATATCTCTGCATTTACAGGGCTAATTTTAATAATTTAACTACTATTAAATGTGTCTTAATGAGCTCTACAACTATCAATTAGTTAACATGACTTATTAACTTAGTAAAAAATATTTTTCTTGAGTGATCATGCTATTTCATCTTTATATAGTAATTTGTATCAAGTTAGACTATAATTATGCACTAGTTCCAAAATCAAAATAACTCTCAATACATTATTATTTTTTTTAATATTTAAGGTGAGACCTTGCTCTTATCTTTATTAAATTTAATTGAAACTTTTTACAATACTGAAAAAAATTCGTTTTTTAAATCTAATGCTAAGAAAAGAAGCTCAAACATATATTAAAGTGAACTGCAATACTTATCTGCGGCCTAAACCTCAATACATTATTTTGTAGTATATAGCAAATAAAAAATAATTTAAAATAAAAATAATTTAAAATAAAAAATAATTTAAAATAAAAAATAATTTAAAATAAAAAATAATTTAAAATAAAAAATAATTTAAAATAAAAAAAAATTAAAAAAAAAAAAAAATTAAAAAAAAAAATAATTTAAAATAAAAAATAATTTAAAATAAAAAATAATTTAAAATAAAAAATATTAAAAATAAAATAATTTAAAAAATGAAATTAAAAAAAATTAAAAAAAATAAAATAAAATTTTAAAAAAAACAAAAAAAAATAATTTAATTGATAATTTCCAGTCATGTGAAAAATAATCATAGTAAAATGTGATGCAGATCATATATGAAAATCACAGTGGTTGCGCCCATCTAAAAAATTTTTTCTTACTAAGTTAATACTATATTAATAATTGGTGCCATAATCCAAAATGCAATTTGTCATAATGTAATAATTATTTATTACAAAAATGTAATTGTAATTACATTTATTTTATATAATAAATATTATTACATGTAATAATATTGTAATAAGTAATAATTTTATTACAAGCATTAACTATTATTACAAGTAATAATTATTATTACAAGTAATAATTATTATTACAAGTAATAATTATTATTACAAGTAATAATTTATTTTACAAGTAATAAATCTTATTACAAAGTAATAAGTTTTATTATAAAATTATTATTATATTATAAATTATAATATTATAAATAAACAAAGCTAAAACTATAGTATTTATATAAATATATAATATGCTTTAATAAATACAATCAAATCTCATTTTAGTCACTCTTGATATAGCTATAATCTTAATTATACTATTTTTAAATTCAATCTATTATAAACTTTATAAAATTTGACCTTTAAATAGTTACAACTTTTTATAATTATCAGATTCTTGTTTCTTGAGCTATTAATTATATTGAGGTTTGACTGGATAAAAAAATAAAGTTAATAAATTAAAGTTGTATAATATAAATAAGGGGAATCTATTTGTCACCCTCTATAACATGCTTATTTGTCACTGCTTTATTTATAACTCAAAATCCTACTAAGATAATACCTATTGCACTTCTAACAAAAAATGATCTTCTTGCAATTCTGTATTAATTTTGACTCTAACCCTAACCTAATTCTACTTTAATATTAATATGGCCTTATTGGCAGTGACAAATAAATGTGTCAAGGGGTGACAAGAACATTTATCCTATAAATGAAACAAGTAAAACTAATATTTTTAATTAATAAATTATTTTTTAAATAAGATTAAAATTTAATTTAATTAATTATATATAATAAAATATACTTTGAGGCCCTCGGATCGATAGTGCAGTAGTTAGCACTACAGGATCACAATCACAAGGTTGCAAGTTCAAGTCCAATGGGCGACGAAAACTCTGCCAGGACCAGATTGGAATGATCTTTAAGAGGACTTCTGTTTAAGACAAAGAACAGGTTCATACGGAAGAATGCAGTCACTGGCATAGCTACGAGGTCGGGATGACCAAAAAAGGTGAATCCGGCAACAAATGACATTAACATTGAGAATGCCTGCATAAAGATTAATAAAATTGGACAGAGAAATAAGTCATGGGTACCGACCAAATTAGAAAATAAGAAATCAGGAACTAATGCTACACTGACCAAAAATAGAAGTGGCTCTCGGGGCAAATGAAAAATGGCCAACCAAGATAGCGTACTAGCGGAATATATAGTTCCTTAAAAGCTGCCTAGGATTCAATAGGTATGGTGCACCAGATGTAGTAGACTTGCTGGAGTCAGCTGGGAAAAATGGTCGACTAGAGGGAGATATAGATTAGGAAACCCTACTACTGTATATGTAAGACCTTTGAAATAAGTATAATAAAGAGCATCACCTGACGTCCCCAGATAATTGCTATCCTGGAGGTTTAAAAAAAAATATATATATATATTTTGTATAGAGAATTTCTATTTGTACCCGGTAGGTATATACCCACCTCCACAGCAAACCAATTAGATTTTAGGATTTTGTATAATATAATACAGTCCAAAATTGCAAAACAAACATTCATTTTATTAAAAATTGCATATTGCTCAAAATTTGCATAGAAAACCACTTTTCGTGTTCTAACAAAAAGTTTTTTTTAACCAATTTTACTATATAACTTCCAAACTCTAACTCTAAACTTTGTACTTACCTAACCCTAAACTAACAAATACAAAATTTAATTTTATAATATAGTTAAATATTGTTATTTTTGTACTCTATGAATAAAAATTTTGTAGTTTGTGTAACTGTGTAGCAAATCCTAAGGGTAAATGTAGCTTTTCTATATATTATTATATTATTATATATAATAAATAATATTATATATAATAATATTATTTATATAATATTATTATTTATATAATATTATTATTATATAATATTACTAGTGCGATAGGTGGCGCTTCGCGCCACTAATCTTATACAGTTTTTTTTGTTCGTTATAAATTTATTACAGAATTTGTCATATATAATAGTACGTTCGTTCTAGTTACGTTCCATACGTTTGTTTGTTTAAAAAAAAAGTTAATGTTAGATTTATAATATAAAAAAAAAAAAAAAAATTAACATGCTACATTTCTTTCTAGTTATGTTCTATACGTTTGTCTAAAGTATTACGTTTGTTCTAAAAAAAGAACATTAGATATATATATATATATATAAAAAGAGAAAAAAGAAAAAAAACTAACTTTTGTATTACACTTGTTTTAGTTACGTTCATACGTTCGTTAAGTACTACGTTGTAAAGTACTACGTTCATTAAGTACTACGTTCGTTAAGTACTACGTTCGTAAAGTACTACGTTCGTAAAGTACTACGTTCGTAAAGTACTACATTCGTAAAGTACTACGTTCGTAAAGTATTACGTTCATAACTTACTACGTTTGTAACTAATACGTTCGTTCTAAAAAAAAAAAATAATGTTAGATATATACATAAAAAAAAAAGAGAGAAAAAGAAAAACTTATGTGTTGTGCCCGTTCTAGGTACGTTCGTTTAAAGTACAACGTTCGTTCTAAAAAAAACACAAAAAAGAACGTTAGATACATATAAATAAATAAATATATATATATATATAAAATATTAACGCGTTACGCTCAAAGTATTACGTTCGTTTAAAAAAAAAAAGAATGTTAGATAAGATATATTTACATATAAAAAAAAAGAAATAAAAAAAGAAAAACTAACGTATCACGTCTGTTTTAGCTACGTTCTTTTATAGTACTACGTTGGTTTTAAAAAAAAGAACGTTAAATATATATTATATATATATATATATATATAAAAGAAAAACTAACGCGTTACGCCCTTTTAGCTATGTTCTACACATTTGTCTAAAGTACTACGTTTGTTCTAAAAAAAAAGAATTTATATATAAAAAGAAAGAAATCTAACGTGTTACGCCCATTTTAGCTATATTCCGTACGTTCATCTAGAGTACTACTTTTGTTTTAAAAAAAAAGAAGTGAGAACGTTAGATATATAATAATAAAAAAAAAAAAGAAAATCTAACGTGCTACACCTATTCTAGCTAAGTTCTATATAAGTTCCATACGTTCGTCTTAAAAAAAAAGACCGTTAACATTAGAAGGAAAAAAAAAAACTAACGTATTACACTTCATTCTAGACGTTCGTCTAAAGTACTACGTTATATTAAAAAAAAAGAAGAACGTCAGATATATATATATATAAAAAAAAAAAGAAGATCTAATGTGTTATTCCCATTCTAGATGCGTTCCATACGTTTTTCTAAAGTATTACGTTCGTTCTAAAAAAAAAAGAAAGAAAGAACGTTAGATATATATATATTATAATATATAAAAAAAAAGAAAATAAAAACTAACGTGTTACGCCCGTTCTAGCTACATTCAATACTTCGTCTAGAGCACTACTTTCATTCTAAAAAAAAAAGAACTTTAGATATATAATAATAAAAATAAAAAAAAACTAATTTACTATGCTCATTCTAGCTACGTTCTATACATTCGTTTAAAGAAAAGAAAAGAATAAGTACATCAGTACTACTATAATTAAAAACATACTAAAATTTTAAAAAAATTTAAAAAAATGTCAAAAATGAAGAACAGCCGATACTTTTATGCGAATGTTAAGGTTCCTAGTGATAGACGGTTCTAAAAAATAAAAAAATTAATAAAAAAAAAATAAAAAAATTCTATTTATATGATAAGTCAATCTTTAATATGATTGGCCGATCATATAAGAGTTGCCCTGGCCATCTATAATTTTCTTTTAAAAAAATAGACAAATTACGAATTTTTGACGAATTCATTACGATATTACAGCATTACAGATGCTTCGAGTGGGCACGTGATGAATTTTAATTAACTAATTAATAGATCAATTACAAATTATGACAGTATTTAACATGCAAATGATCATATGTCATTAATTTTCTCACGGTCCGATTACGGTTTTGGATATAGTAAATCAAAAATGACAAAGTGCAATATTGTATGATTATAAAAATTTTCTATATTGATCACGTTTCTGAAAGATGACCAATCGAAAATGTTCAAATAGTCGAACTTTACATCAATGACATAATGTGCACGTGCACTAAGTTAGCTAATCATATCAAGAATAAAAGACCAATCAGCGTGCAGATTTATGTCGATCAGAGTGCAAATTATTTTAGTATGTTTTTAATTACATATAATAATATTAGCATTGTTAAATCATATTACTAGTGTCAACACTACTATAATTTTTTATTATAAGCTGTAGTGTAATGTAAAAATCAGATATAATGTAAATTTTTTGATATTTTTTAAAAATGACTATTATGCAAAAATTCTGGTATGAAATCATTTTTGAGGCTTTAACAAAAAAAATTTTTTATGAAATTTTGGTATAATCTATACTTCTATACCATTCTAGGCCTTAACTCTACCTAATATTAATTAGAATTTAATTTTTGTTTTTTTTGATTTGTATATTATACAAATTTCATATGACTAATGCTAAACACCACAGATTCAATATATAGTTTTTGTTTTTTTTTTTTATGTCAAAGTTCCTGCTCTGGGTGAGAGTTTATTTAATCAAGCCTGTGGATCAAGGGCGCCTCTTTGGGCACCCTATAATTGAATTACATGAATGAGGATACAACTAGCTACACGTACAACTTTTGGTTGTCTAATTGAAGTAGTCCGCCCAAAGGTTCTATACTAGTTGCCATACCTACAACCCAACTAGGGATTGCCTATTTAAACCCTCTGGTCCAAGCTCGTATATAAATTCTACTTGTATCACCAGTACAGCCCTCCAATACATTAGTCAGTCGAAGACAGTCCCGGATGCTAACTACATCCTCTTAGGACTAATTTATCCTCGCGGTACACTTGGTAGAGCAGTACCTGTTCCACACAGGTATTACCTACACTTTGGTAACTTGCGTAATCTACTTCTGCCCCTGTAAGGTTTACACCGACTCCAGTACCCACCATTACTTTCCTACTGGTCTTTAACCGATATTTCCCAGACTCCCAATCCAGTTGGCCTGGAAGGGTCGATATACCCGGCATTAGGTGCCATTATGGTTTTTCTCCCCTTGGTACCTAATTCCTCAACATAGGTCCTTTTCCTCCGGTACGACTCCGGTGGCCAGGTTGGTAGATCTTGTCCCCAAGGACAACGTCCGGTTCTTCAGCTCTGGTCCAATATTCCAGTTTTGGTAGCACCGTCAAAGATCTTTGCTACCTCTTTACTCAGGACTTGCTGAATGGGTTTCTGTTTCCCCGGTTTCTTGGATTTGTCTGTATCACAAGACACAACTTCGCCCGAAAGCTCCCATTCAAGATAGTAACCAAGGACTAAAGGTAATGTACCCAACCGATTGATAGTCAACGGTTACCGAAACACAGGTCTATTTTTCAAAAGTGTCGCTAGTGGGATTTGAACCCTAGACATGCCACTTGGTAGTAACAAAGAACCAACTTCTCTAAGTCGCCACACCCTAATATATAGTTTTTGAATAATATTAATACATTATTACATGTAATAAATAATTTTACATGTAATATTATTTCATATAAAGACCTCGGGTCCAATAGCATAGTGGTTATGCTCTGAGTTCACAAATTAGAAGGTCGCCAGTTCACATCTCGTAGTCGGCGAACATCAATTTTCTTTAGAAACTGAAACACCGCGGGAATACAGGGACCCGAAACATCAATAGATGGACTTAATCAAGTAATTGGTGTAACAAACTCTGCGAGACTTAACTTGTTAGTTTGGATCTACAATTTGTTTAACCGAAGCTACGAGACGTAGTGAAGATCAAGGCACGAACTCCTGGCAGCATTTTCCAGAAACTATGGCCAGTCTGGTTGGGGAACCGAAGTCTGAAATTAAAACTTGGAAATTAAGACTAGATAGAACTTGTGTCCTACCGAAGCCAACTCTTAGACTGCAAATAAAGTAGTCTGAGTCAAACATTCTTTTGATATTTAGTGTTCTTATAAGCAAATATATATGTATATAATTTATTAAATTTAATAAAAGAATCGAGACATGGTTTCAGTTGTAAAACGCAAAAAAAAAAATATTATTTCATATGATAATATTATATGTAATAATATTATTACATTATTACATGTAATAATATTAAATATAATCATATTAAATATAATAATATTAAATATAATAAATTATTACATATAATAATATTATTACATATAATAATATTATTACATATAATAATTGTAATTACAATCATTTTGTTAGCAATCAAAACACCAACTCTTTCTGACGATCCCTCGTACCAAAATTTCCAAGAACATCGACCTACGAAAACTCTATAGTTAGTATATTCAAATACAACAAAACTTCACCAAGCTGCTGTCGGGTACAAAGTCCATTCACTGGATGTTCTGCGCATGAAATAGAGATGAAACAGACTTGCAAACTTTTAAGTGAGGCACCTAGGCGGGCTATGGTACTATTGAGCAAAGATGTAGTAGAGAAACTCTGGAGCCTTGTCAAGTCCTATAGATATGAAAATAGAAGTAGAGACCTGGTTGAATATACTATTCTATACAGCGTAACTCCTACAAACTCCTTTTGTTTTGGTACTATGTATGACATCCCTTGGACTTTTCGAAATTTCAAAAGTGGGCGATTCAGCTTACCCCCTCCAAAAGATCGGCAGTATTTACTCCTTCTGAATTGGGAACACGCCTACCATATCGGAATCAAGTCACGAGTGAAATCGGGTCTCTAGAGATAAACGATGAATGACACGTGAGGTGTTTTGGAGTTAAAAATTCGAAATGAAATTTCTTTCTAGAATGTTCCATAGGCGCTTTTTCTTTTTTCTTTTTCTTATACATGTACATATAATACTTAGACGAGGCGATTCCTTGTGCAGTATTATATAATTTTTACCGTTAGGCACAAACGTAAATAGTGCTATCATAGCCGTTTACTTTTTGCCTTCCTCTTCTTTCTTCTACTTTTTTCTTGTTTTATTTTGGTTTTTCGCTTAGGCTGCGTAGTATTTCCCACCTTTTATTCTTCCTTTTATTTTCATTATATGTTTTCTTTTTCTAGTAGAATCCTGCTACTCTGGAAGTAAGGAGAAGAGGGTTAAGAAGTAGGCGGTTATGATAGGCAACAAACTCCAACTCAGTGATTCGGAAATTCTGATTGTAACGACAAGAGGGGTTTGCGTTGAGAGAAAAGTTTGGTATAGCAGGTCACTTTTAAGGATCCCTAGGACACCTGGATGGGTCACACTTTAGATTTTAGTTAAATGTAGTTTTAACAGTTCATCGTGTACGGTGTTGTATAGATGCCATTTAATAAAGTTGTGGCATGACTGCCGAATAAAAAAAAAAAAAAAATAATTGTAATTACAATTAAGGTTTTAAAAAACCTCATGTAATAAATATGTAATAAATATAATTGTAATAATTAGCTAATTATGGCACCAATTATTACACTATATGTTCACTAATTGAAATTGTAGAGCTCATCGAGACACATCTAATAATAGTTAGATTATTCAAATTGGCCTAGTAGATGGTGAGATATTATCAAAAAATAATTGGCTGACTATGTAAAATCTCTATATAAACAAAAATAGTCGCCCAATAGTTTTTCAATGACATCTTGCTATCTACTAGGCTAATTTGGATGATTTAATTACTTTAGATGCATCTTAACGAGCTCTACAACTTTTAATTAGTGGATATATTTCATTAACTTAGTAAGAAAAAAATTTTTAGATGGGTGCACTTCACTTTTGAATTCATGTGATTTTCATATTCTTTTAGCTTCCTGAGTAGAGGTAATCTACTAGAAAAAAACATATCACAAAGTAAAAGAGAAAAATATTAATTCATAATCTGCATATGAACCAGTGAAAAAGCATAGTAAACTGCGAGGATATGTTTACTATGTAATTTTTGCCTTTTTTGGAATCTGGCATTTCCCAAAGGATAAATCGATTTTGTACTAAGTAAACTTTTCACATGCAAATAATAAAAGTTGTAGATGAGATAATTACGAGCACAAAAGTAGTTGAAACATTAAAATCAGCCAAGCGGATCATAAGATATGGCATTTTTGTCTTTATGACTATTTGTTTACTTCTTTGTTTATATTATATAGTCATGAGGCAAATACACCTATATTTCATAATCCACTGGGCCAATTTTAATGTTCCTTATGCTCGTATTTTTCTCCTCTACAATGCTTGTTATGCGCACAAGGGAGGTTTATTTAGTACGAAATTGATTTATCTTTGGAGAAACACCAGATTCTGAAAAAGGCGAAATTTAATAGTGAAAATCACATGATTTTTTACTGGTTCACAGGCGGATCACAAATTAAGGAGAAAGCTTCAAACCCTAAACGAAAAATCTAATAAATCAAAATAAAACAAATAGAAAGAAAAAGAAAGATGCAAAAAGCCGCAGTACATAATAGCATAGTGCTGCTAGGCGGCATAAAAAAAAAATAAAAGAAAACTCAAAATATAAAAGAAAAATCTAGAACTAATGATAAAAATTATATAATACTGCACAAGAAAACGCCTCGCCAAAGTATTATATGTACATAAAAGAAATCAATAGAACGTTCTGGAATTTAGTTCTGCAGATCTGCCTACTCCATTGTGCCACGTCTCATTACATGTCCGTTCCTGTTTATCAATTTGCATATCTTCTTCCCAATTAGGATAGGAACGACAATACTGATCTTTTGGGGGGTACGCCGAATTTTACACTTTCCGTCAAAATTCCAGAAAAACAACTTCAAGCGAGAATATGGTAGTGGATATTTGGTCAAATATGTTCTTGTAGCCAAAAAACTTTAGAGAAAGTGTTGAAAAGCTCATTTTTTTAGTTTACCACCTAGCCAAGCTGGAATATCTTTGTCGACGAAAAAAAACTTTCACCAGAATTTCTTGTACCAAGGGCACCCACTGCCAGTTATTTTGCACAACTGACACTTCTGGCTTGTGTATCGAATATATCAAGGAGTCTCCCGAATAGAAGAAGGTGACCTTTATAAAAACCAATATTAGTACGCAGCTGCTTCATCTTTTACTAAAAAATTTTTTGTTTTTCTTTTGTTTGGTAATTTGTACAAGTGATCATCAAAAAGAGTTTGATTTTAAATAATATTTATTTAACTTTTATAAAAATAACAATTAAAACTAATTATTTGAATTCATACTTATTTATATACAGTTTTAAGCTATCCAATTAGTAATTTATTTTATTTAATAAGAAACAAAATTTATATTTAGCCAATAGAAATTTGAAGAAATTAATAAATCTAAAATTATAATTTTTGTGATTGCTATATATATATATTATTTCAGAACCAATTACTAGATTATAAAAATTTTGGCTATAAAAATTGTATATACAAAGTTCTTTTTCTTGAATAAATATATTATATAAATATATAATTATTTTGCTTTTTTTTATAAAAAAAATGTAATAATAGCTACTAAATTAAATTTATCTAATCTAATTAGTAACTTAACTAGAATCTTTAAACTAAATTTAACTTAATATCAATTTATTATAAAGATTTACTATATTAAAAATATTTGTTTATTTTATATATTCATTTTATATGCTTTCTTTTTTTTTGAGAACCTAAAAAGTAATATTAACCAAAATTAACTTCAAATAGTCTAAACTATATAAATAATAGTTAAAAGCTATATCAAAAATATAGTAGAGCAAAAAACTTAAAAAGTTTATCTTAAAGAATACAAAAATACTAGCAAAAATATACTTTTGGTATTATATACTATTTTGTATAACATATACAGTTGTCTCTTTCTAATCTATCCTCTATATACAAACTCTTGATATTCTAAACTAAAACTTTCAGAACAAATATTTTATATATATTTCCTCTAGATATATTGAATAACAATAAATTTGCTATTCCAGATCTGAACTTAAATTAATTAGTTCATATAATTTTTTATTTAAATATATTTATTTTGTATTACAAATAAAATTTATTTTATATAATTAATTAAACTAGTATTTTTATTTAGGTCAGATAATAGTAATCCGACAGAACAGATATTTAATCCAAGTTATGATCCAGGTCAGATAATAGTAATCTGATAGGTCAAATATTTAATCCAAACTATGATCCAGATCAGATAATAGTGATCTGACAAGTAATAAATACAAAATTAGAAAAAATTGCAAAAATTAGAAAAAAATAGTATAAACCATTTTTTTATATATATTTTTATACAATATATATTACACTATGAAGTTTGCTATTTACTACCACTAGTAATTATTACTAGTAATCAATTTACCAATTAAAATTCAGGATCAGGTGTAATATGTAGATCAATTTTTGTGTAACAAAAACAAAAATTTTTCAAAAAATTGCTAAAATTGCTTCTAACCTAAAATTTTGTCTATAAAACTACTTTTTTTTATGCAAAAAAAATTCCTCGCTAAATTTTGCTATATACAAAGCCCTATTCTAATTCCTAACCTTTATCCTTACCTTAATATTAAAGAAATTTAATCTTTATTTAATACAAACAGTTTGTTTTGTTTATTTTAGATCACTGGTAATAATTACAAGTAGTAATTTATAGTAATTTTCTTGCACCATATAGCAGATTATATATCAAATAGGCTTATTAATTTATTTTATTAATTACTCATTATATACTGAACTTCTATTAGTATTCAGTTTAGAAAAAGAAATTTTATATTTTAGACTTTCTCTATATTAAACAAAATTTCTTGGAATAACCTGTTTGGATTAGAGTTTGGTATACTATTTTTTAGCCTATTTGGCTTTTTTGAAATTTTAACAAAGTAGGTACTTTAGTTTATATTCTTCAAAAGATTAGTATTATTTGCTTTTTTTTTTTTGGATATTGTATTTACCAAAATAGAACCAATATAGTAACATATTTGGAATTTATATAATAAGTGAAGTGCAGTAAATTACGTGATTAAAGTCCTGACTTCCTAGTGATAGGACTATTGACCAATCAAATTTTGTAATATTTAAAAAAACTCAAAAACATCTTTGATCTGAAAACAAGCTACCCTACAATTGACAAAAGTTGCTATTAGTAAAATCTAAATTTTCTAAACAAATCGATTAAAATCACTTAAGTAAACTTATTTAGCAGGTCAAAATTCACTTATATAAAATTTTTTAAGTATTAGAAAATTTTTTATTAATTAATTTTGATTTTTACATTTGATGGAAAAATTAAAATTTTTTAAAAAAATATATTTGCCCCACAATTGACAAAAGTCACGATATAGTAAAGTCTAAATTTTACTAAGCAAATAGATAAAATTGCTTAAGTAAACATATTCAGCAGGTCAAAATATATTTGCTACAAAATTTTCATAAGTATTGAAGAATTTTTTATTAATTGGCTTTTGATTTTATGTTTAACAAAAAATTAAAATTTTTTAAAAAAAATATTCAATGAATATAAAAATTAAAAGTTAATTGATGATCCGCCAGTCATCAGGTGCATGATCATAGTGTAATGTGATGCAAATCACTATTTAAATTACTATATATGTGAATGCTACAATCGTCCAAGGAAAAATATTTTTTTTACTAAGTTAATTAATTTTGTCAACTAATTGAAAGTTGTAGAGCTCGTTGTTCATCAGCAAATTTTATATATAGATATATATCGATTACTAACTGGTAAGATATATATCGATACTCATCACCCCTGTTGATTACTATCGATAGTGATAGTAATCGATAGATATTCAGTTAATACCCTGTCGATTACTATCGATAGTGATAGTAATCGATATATATCCGGTTAATCAATATATATCGAATATGATATTAATTAATAATTATTATATTCACATAATCATACTTTTTGCAAATTTTTAATCGTTTTACAGGTTTTCACAAGTTTTCACAATTTTTTAATATAAAATTTTATTTTATTTATTTATTATTATTATATTTTAAAATATTACATATTTTATTATAAATTATTATAAAAAAATGTCAGAAAAAATAAATTCAAAAAAAACGAAACCAAAAAAAATAAAAAAAATAAACTATTATATTCCTTATATTCACTCATATTTGCTTATATTCGTTCATATTTGCTTATATTCGCTTATATTCGCTACTTCTTGCAAAGTTCGAGAAAGTTAGATCGTTTTTTGCAAAGTTTCAAAAGAAGTAAGGAATAAATAAAATAAAATAAAATTAAAAAAATAAGTAAAAAAACAAACAAAAAACAAAC
>QKWP01000619.1:148669-162862 GCA_003550325.1 Gigaspora rosea
AATCTCTGGTTTATTGAATAAAGAATAAGTGAAGTAGTGTGTCTTCACTGAAATACAATTAATACAATTCTTAGTATCCTCATATACTATTAATTGTGGCCTCTTTCGTAATTGCAAATCCCCCAAGCCTCTTTACAAAATACTGCCCAAATAACAGTATCCCTTCCGACTCTTGCATACCACAGTAATTAGTGTGAATTGCATAAAGTGCCTCCCTGCATTAGTCGCTCTGTCTCTAGCATTTCTCTAAAGAGGTAGAAATCTAGGTTGACACTGTGTAATCGTTAAAGATCTGTTAATCGTTATATATCGTTGTAGTCAAAATACTATGTAATCGTTAAAGATCTGTTAATCGTTATATATTGTTTTAAATAATTCCGATTATAATCGATCTGTAAATATATAACGATTTAATATAGAAAATGATATATATCTATTTAGATATATATCGATTTTTAACCGGTTAATCGATATATATCGTTATTTTTTAATCGATATAAAACGATTAACTGTTATATATCGATTAATATCTATATATAAAATTTCCTGATGTTGTGGGTCTATTAGTAGTTAAATCATCCAAATCAGCCTAATAGAAGCCAAGATATCTTTAAAAAACTGTCAACGACTATATAAAATCTCTATACAATAATTGGTTACATAGAAATTATATAGTCGTTAATGCGTTTTTAAAGATATCTTGGCTTCCACTAAGCCAATTTGAATAATTTGACTACCATTAGAACCGCAACGACGAGCTCTACAACTTTCAATTAGTCAACAAGATCAATTAACTTAGTAAAAAATATTTTCCTTGAATGATCGTAGCATTTACAAATATAGTAATTTACATGGTGATCTGTATTATGTTATACTATGATCATGCACCTGATGACTGGCAGATCATCAATTAATAATAAAAATTCTTCAATTTTAATAAAAATTTCAGAGTATATATATTTTGATTTTTCAAATAAGTTTAATTATCGATTGACTTAGTAAAATTTAGACTTTACTATGTAGCAACTATCTGTGATTAACTAAAAATCAATTTTATTTTAATATTATTTGCTATTTAAACAATATATATATATAGGACGTGATAGATGGGGGACCCCTCCTAGAAACTTATATGATTTACTGCATTCTCTAATAACAAGAAATTTCTAAACAAATATATATTATATTAAATACAATTTTAATTTTGGGGTTTTTTTATTTATATTTCTTTTTATTACAGTATATTTAGGTTATATTTTTACTAGATTAGATTCCAACTTGAGTTAGGGCATGCCATTTATTATGTAATTTTTACCATGGATACATGGTTAGAGGTAGTGATCATGTCTATACATTATCTTAATCTGTTAGAATTAGATAAAATGATCACACCATACATGGGTAAAGGTAGCTACTAAGTAAAAAATATTACGTAATAAATGGCATGCCGCTTAGGACCTCTGGATATCATCAGAAAATTTTTTATATAGATACATATCGATATATAGCAATAAATCGATGCATATCGATTAGAAAATAATGGTATATATCGATAATTTAGGTTATATAATGATACATAACTAAAAAACGATATATACCAGTAAATGATAAATATCGTTAAATAACTAATTATAGATATATATCAATTATATTAATATCAATATAAATTATTTATTAGATTCATATCGCAATCTAGCAGATCTATTACTATCGACATATAGCGATATTTGTTATTTATCGATATATAACCTATTAAAAATATTTGATATATATCGACAATTAACAAAATATCGCTATATATCGATAGAAATAGGTCTGCTACATTGCAATATGAATCTAATAAATGATTTATATCGATATTAATATAATCGATCTATATCGATAATTAGTTATTTAACGATATTTATTATTTACCGGTATATATTGATATGTTTGCTCTTTATCGATATTTATCTTTTACTGATATATATCAATATGATTTTTTGTATTACCATGTAATTTATATCTATTTATTGATTTATATCGGATATTAATTTATCCGATGCATATCGATATGCATCTATTTATTGCATTGTAACACATATGTTTAAATTGATTAACGATAAACTCTTTATTTTTATTAGAACATGTAAATGTTCATTAAATATTCATTTATCTTATCAATTCTTGGAACAATATGAACGGTTTTATCTATACTTTCTATGGGAATACAACTGTAATACTTAATTAATTTTAGTTTAGGGCATTCCCACAGTTCGCCCTCTTCTTCATACCACCAAACAAGCATGAATTCAAGCAGTTCTCTGTCTATCACTCAGTAAAACTTAAGTATTAGCAATATCTGAAAATTAATATATAATTATTATATTAGTATATAATTACTTGTGATGTAATGTTAATATTGTCTATTTTCGCACTTTCATTATTACTCATTATTATTAATATACTTATTATATATGCAGAATCAGATAATGTAAATATTACTTACTAAGCCGTACTAATTTACATCTTTTTCATCAACTTTAGCACTTATTACAATATTAGAAAACATAGATTTTCCATGAAATTTCATAGTAGCATGAATAATATCAGTGCTATCTAAAGCTGCTGATGCAAAAAATTCTATCCATGCATCATCGTCAATTGACATAGTTGATTCCTCTTCAAAAAATTCATCAAGGCCAGTTAGTAGGTTTTGCAAACCTTCTTTTTGTAAAGAGTCTATGTCTTTATTTTTTTGAGGAAGTCATCAAGATTTTCCAAATTTATTGTTCACAACCACTTTCCGAACTCTTTTGTTCTTCGTTTTCTTTTGGAAACTTCTTTTTCAGTTAACTTTTTTCTTTTAACCTATATATCGATTATTAGCGATATATAGCCATTTTATTTAATATATATGAATAGGGACCAAATTGGCAAAAAAATTTGCATTACGAAAAATTAATTATCATGAATTATCGATGCATCAATAATTCATGAATTAATTTTTCATAATGCAAATTTTTTTGCCAATTTGGTCACTATTTTAGCCTACTATATTTATTATTTGTTTCATATATTCTTTTTTGTTTGACATGCGGTAGGGATTTTTTGACATAAGTCTTATGAAGTGTTCATATGTTTCCATGGATATGCTATTTACTAACCCATATTCTTTAATTGCAGGTATTATATGATAGCACCAAGAATGTAGTTTTGGGAGTTAGAGGCCACTTCGAGAATATTTTGAAAATATTGCAATGAATTTTTGGGTCCAATCCATAATAAATGTCTATGATATTATACATTAATACTGTAAAAAGCATTTGTAAAGATAAGTGTTTGTTTTACCTGAAGCTGATTACAAGAATCATTTGTAAATGATGCTTTTCGAGTGGCCATATACATTCGAAGGAACTTGTAGTGAACCTAACATAACTGCTTATTACTAATACCCAGCCTTTTATAATTATTGTATAGATTATCTAGGGCAAAGATTATTATTTTCATTATATTTCGCAGTTCATCGGCTGTTAAACGTGTTATATCAGATATATTCTTTATTATTTTGAGGCCGTGGAATCTAGGAATCAACATTAATCGTTGTTCAAAATTTTGAATTACTTGGCTTTCACACTGCTCAAGTAAAAGCTCTTTAGTAAAGTCTAGCATATACTTGAAGAGGCCAAGATCCAAGGTATGCATTCGATTAGGGACGATTGCTTTATATATATTGAAGTTACTATAATTATATATTAATTTATTATGGTATATATTAATTTATTATGATTATGTAATTATATTATATATTAATATTATAATTATATATTTAATAAATAATATTATCACAGGTTGAATCAATAAATAACGGGTACATATCGGGAAACAAATCTCCTGATATGTACCCATTATTCTATAGATCCGCCAAATAACTATAGCATATCAGTAGCATATTGATAGCATATAGGTTAGATATCGGGAGGTAGATCAATAATAGTAACATAATATGGAGTGCTCCGTATTAAAAGGGCCCATTTTTACAATTTTTTGAAAAATGAGTTTTTATCAAATTCATGTAAATTTTGACATGACTGATATTTTTCAATTATTAATGAAAGTCGATTTGCATAATAAAAAATCAAGATAATGTAAAAAGAAAAATTACATGAGGCTGCGTAGAGCCAACACGTCACGAGATTATCCGATAGTCACATGCCGTCTTTAACCAATCAAAATAGTGAAATTTAATTAATCCCGGATCAGTCCGAAAATCAAAACAAGTGGTTAAGCTCGATTATCTCAAAATGAGATAAATGTAAAAATGGGCCCTTTTAATACGGAGCACTCCATATTAACATACTAGAATATCCCTTGGACTAAGAGTAAGATACCGGGATGTCCAGTATGTTAATATTATATTACTATTATCGATCTACCTCCCGATATCTAACCTATATGCTACTAATATGCTACTGATATACTATAGTTATTTGGTGAATCTATAGAATAATGGGTACATATCGGGAGATTTGTCTCCCGATATGTACCCGTTATTCATTGATTCAACATGTATATATTAATTCAATAATAACTATTGATTACATACCTATCTCCCAAAATGCATTTACTTTAGGATAAATTGAATTATCTTTTGCTTCACTGTTATTAATCGCTCGTATCATATTATTTGGTATTCTAGGTGAAGTATTATTTAGATTTATATAATTCAAATTATTCCTTAATACTAAACATGAATGGCAAGGCTGTCTTGAAGTAGATGGTCAATAAACATTTGCTATTTTATCTGCTTCAGCTAAATCGGCCAAAATCATTAAAATTCGAGGAATGAAGGTAACTATTTCGTCACGAACAACAAAGTTAAGCTCTGGCTTATCCACTATAGGCCTGAAAAAAATCGCTATACACTTCTAAAAGACCACTCTTTGTACTTTACGGAACCTTTTAGAATTTTTTGTTTTAGTATCCTTGGCCTTAAAGATTAGAAGGTATCCAATTAATGCTTTAGATTCTGGTTTATCCTCTGGTGGTTAGGAATGTTACCAAGTAATATAAATATTGGATGGCTGGAGGATTTACCCATATGATCAAGGGTTGTTGCATCTGAATATAGTATTATCGATAGTAAACGATAACTGGGAAGTAATGTTGATTCTTCTCACTTCTACCAATTACAGTTATACTGTTTCTCAAATACACGATGTTCTATATCATTAATTACTTCTTTTTTATCTACATATTGAAAAACTAATGACTGATTGATACTATCGATCATTAATAAAAACTTTATAGTCTTTATTAATGACCGATAGTAAAACATAAATTCAATGTTTTGAAATGTTGTAATTGGGATTCCTTTGAACATCATATGAGGGACAGTAGAGTTATCCAAAAATTCCTTTCCTATTCTTGTAGACGGAGGTAATAGTGAAACATCCAAACTTGAATATTTGTTGAAGAAGTTTATAATGGAATCACCAGCTAAATTAGATAGTTGATACTTATTAACTATATTCATAAATTCACAATAGGCTTTGTTAGGCCATTCTACGGCTGGTGGATGTAGTAAATTATCAAAAGCATCTTTATATGAAGCACCTTCATAGTCTTCAAGATCATATTCCACTAAAATGGACACATTTGTTAAGAGAGGCTCCATTTCCATATCAGAATCTTCATTTTAATATATAATATTATGCAACGTTTTATAACTTATACCTATTTATTCAACCAACCTACCTCATAAGCTTCATTAGAATTATTTTCTGTGTCCATAAAAACATCTGATTCGGATGGAGAACCTGGTATAACTTCATCCTATAACAAATATTATCACTTAATAACGTTTATAAGAGTGCCATATAATTAATACAATTTACCTTATATATTATAGAGCTATTAGAATTATATTCTGGAAGCACCCAAACATTGTCATCAAATTGTTCAGTAGTAACAGCTTGATTTGTTAATTCTGTTGAATCTTTGATATAAGGATGTATTAGTGAAATATGTTGTATCAACACAAAAGCTTTTGAAAAATCTTGATCACAATAATCACAATCCCAACGCATTTTGAAAAAAATAAAAAAGGAAAAAAAATAAAAAGGGCAAAGAGAGTGATAAAAGAAAGCTATAAAAACAAAGAGAAGATAAGAATGAATGAAATAGATGAAATATATGGAAGAATAAAATGGGAGTATATGAGATAAAGGACGAAATAGCAATATATAATGAAAAATAGCGAAGAAAGAGATGGGAGTGATTTAAAAAGAAGAGAATAAATAAGAGGATAAGAATGAATGAAATTGATGAAAATAAATAAAAGAATCAAATAGAATGAATGAGAGAAAGGGACAAAATAGTGATATATAATAAAAACTAACGAGAGAGAAATAAATAGGATGCCAGGACACTAGAACCTGGACAGGATTCTGTTCCTCAGGTTTAAAAAGATAAAGATAAAAAGAGATATAATTAAGAGAAAGAGAAAAGGCGATAAACGAGAAGAAAGCGAACGAAAAAGAAAGAGTGATCACTGCCAAAATTTGCAAACAGATTATAATCGATTATAATTAGAAGATTATCATCAATTAATAGCACCTCTATCCTAACGATATATATAAAAATTTGTAAATTATAATCAAAATTTGACAATGATTTTCTCAATAACTAGTCATTAGCATTAGCAAAAATTTTTACTGAAGATAGTATCGATATTCCTCTATAATATATATAAATTTTATCCGGATTGATCAAGTAGTTCCCGAGTAATCGCATCTATACAATAGTCAATTTTTAAAAATTGACTATCGTATAGAAGCGATTACTCAGATAAAATTTAAATATATTATAGAGGAATATCGATACTATCTTAAGTAAAAATTTTAGCTAATTCTAATTACTAGTTATCGAGAAACTGTTTTAAAAGTTTAATTATAATTTATGAATTTTAATAATCGATATTAATTGATTAATGATTTATATCAGTATTAATCGATATTTTTATCTATAATTGAATATAATCAATAGTGTTTCGAATCAATTAAAATTTATTGATACTAATCGATTAACTCAATTATAATCGCTATATATCTCCTCAAAAATTTCCTGATGCCCATCAAAGCAATATAGAAGGTAAATTTAAAAATAAGGTTCGAATAATTTAAATGATTTTTAATCGTTATTTATCGATTTAAGCTATTCTTTTCTTCGATCAAAACAAACAGATATTATGTAGTTTATAAGCAAGAAACTAATGTTATATTATGTAATTAATTCAATATTATAAATCTTAGTAAAAATTATCAATAATTAAATAAAACTCAGCATGTTATTATTACACTTGTAATGATAGTAAATTGTCATGCCATGCAAAATGACTGAAACAACAAATAAGATAAGTATACTTCGTTCTTTTTTTTAACAATTAACATCATCAATTATATTAATTTATTAATTTTATTACTACAATAACCAAACAACAAATGAGATACATATACTTTTACTCTTACAATATATTAATTTTATTATTCTTAGATATAATAAATTGTCGAATAATGAGTTTTTTTTTTACTATATAACGATTACAAACCAGTGTACTCAATCTTTATTTTTATCTAATTTCATATAATAAATTGTCGAATAAATGAGTTTTTTTTATTATATACCAATTAAAAATGAGTGTATTCGATCTTTATTTTTATTATCTAATTACTTATAATAAATTGTCACTATACGTAAAGTAGAAAGGGGTAATTTGACGAAGTTAAAATAACTAATATAAAAACTTATTTATTTTAATTGTCTGAAGCATAGCGAGGACACACCTGTACGAGTAAACTTGAATGCACGTCTATGCAATGTTAGTCAGCTCCAGCCAATAAAATTTGAGGATTGATAGTTCCCATGATGATTTGCAATCAGTGTAACAATTGTTCAATAGACTGTTTCTGGTGTTACACATGTGCACTATTTTGCACGCCTATGTATTAATTTCTTGTTTTTGCTTCGGACCTATATCAGATTCTGATTTCCTAGTATTAATAAATGTCTTATTTTTTGTATTAAAACTTTATACATGATTTAGATTTATTTTATATAAAATTAGTAATATAACTTCTTTTTTTAAAGTGACATTATACATCGTATCAAAAAGTTTAAATTTAGAGAGATAGAGGTAATTTGACAAATTGATGATATCTCATGTAATTCACGATCAGAATTAGATAATTTTTGTATCATTCGATTCATCTCGATGATACAAATCGAATGGTATGATTCTGATCACTGAGTCACGATATATCATCAATTATAAGCTACACAAAAAAGATCCTTGAAAGAGATTTTGGCGAAGTATAAACCTGGCAAATAATCGATGCTATCTTGTGATCCAGTGATCAGAATCAGTGGTTCTTGTACCATTTGATTTGTCTAATCGAGACGAATCGAATGGCATAAAAATTATTCGATTCCAATTATTAGATTACACGATATCCAAATTCATCAAATTACCCCTTTTTATCTTAAGTTGTCAAAAAATAAAAAATTTGGCATTATACATAAGTTGATCAAAGAAAAAAAATTGTCGTTATACATAATTTGATTAGAAAAAATTTGTCATATGTAAGTTGATTAAAGAAAAAAAATTGTCGTTATCCCTTAGATTGTAACACAGGCAAATTTGCCTGCGTATTTTAAAATTTTTAATAAAATTTTAAATATTGATTTTAGCCATATTTTTTCTAAGTAAAAAATATTCTTTAAGTTTTGTTTTAGTAACTTTGTTATAAAATTTTTTTAAAATCATTAGAAAACTTTAATATAATAAATGTTTAAAGTTCTTGTATTGGCATTTTTACTATTAAAATTTTTCTTTAGATTTTTTCAAATTTTATATGTTCCCGTCTATAAAAAAAATCTTTACTTCTAATACAAGTCTTAATTTTTAAAGTAAATCATTAAAGTTGCAATAATGAAAGTTGTAATCCTTTATATAAACTACAATATTGTCTTAAGAACTATAGTTCTAAAACTAAAACTAAATAAGATCGCAGAAAAATTGTAATAAAATTTTTTAAAAAAATTTTTTATTAAAATTATCTATTTTCAGCTTATATGTAACTATAATTTATTTTCTTATAATATAAAAACTAATTTTGCAAAAAAGTAATACTTATTTTCAAATATAATTGTATAAAGTTTTATTTAATTATTTTAGTATTTTAAAAAAGTAAATCAGAGCTAAAAAAGTGCAAAAACGCAGGCAAATTTGCCTGTGTTCTACTACAATCTAAGGGATACATAATTTGATCAAGAAAAAAATTTGTCACTATACGTAAGTTGATCAAGAAAAAAAATTTGTCGTCATACGTAAGTGACCAAACATCTAATAAGATAATTGTACTTTCATTTTTTTTTTAATATGTACTATATATCGATTAATATTGTCATACTTTTCTTGGTTATATATATAAGCGATTTGGCAATTGTAGAGGTAAAGACATTTTTTAGAATTTCAAAATGGCTTCTAATAGTAACACTCCTATTAACAACACTCCTGCTCTTATTGACAACAACACTCATGATAACACTCCCAACATTAATAACAACCTGCTTTCTGATAACACCACTTCAAACACTTACTTATTGCCTAACAATACTTCAAACAATAACTTACCTCCTATATATTCGGCTGTCCTCATCGATAACATCAAATTATATTGAATACACCTCAACAATCATTTAATATCGTTGATGATTATGATTCTGACTCATCAGTTAGAAGTATTGCAAGTGTACAGAGTATATTTGCAAATATGAGTAGTAAAGTTAATAAAGGTAAAAGCAAACAAAATCAATCGAAACAAAATCCACCTCGTCAATCCACCACAAACCCATCTCGTCAAACCACACCATCTTGTCAATTCACACCAGCTTGTTAATCCACACCACCTTGTCAATCTACACCAAACCCATCTCGTCAATCCACACCAAACCTACCACGTCAAAACTCCCCTCGTCAATCAACATCACATACTACCGAACATCGATCTAACCAAAACCTATCCCATCAACATACTACTAAACGTCGAGCATCGTGTATTAGCGATCGCAATAGGTCCTTATCACCGCTGCCGCATTATACAGAAAGTGAAAGATCTTGATCCAGTTCTCAATTCAGGTCACGTTATAGGTCACGATCTCGTGATCAATGATCACCCATACCCAATCAGTATCAAACACGCGATCGACAATCACCTATACCCAATCAAACACGCGATCGTAATAGTATATAAGTTTGTTTTTTTTGATCTTAGATCTTTAGATTGGCCCTTAGTTGGGAAGTTTTTTTTTTTGAAATTTTTTTTTTCAAAATGATAAGAATTCAGCAGTTACGTTGAGTATCGCAAACAAGTCGACGCCAAGCTGTTTCAACAAAACATGCAGCTGTACCTTTTGAACCAGAAAATGAACAATGAGCTCCAAGAGCTAAAGGTTGAAATGAGATGCCACAGAAGTGACCAAGAAAAGGACCTTTTTGCAAAGGTGTTGGACATAAGTCTTTGTGTGTATAATATAGTGTATGGAATATAAATCTTGTTTTTAAACCCATTATAGAATCCTTGCAGAACGTATATATAGGCGTTGTGAAATGTTTTTTCCCACTCCAAGTCTATCCCACACACAATACATTAAAGGAAGTCCTTAAGGGCTACCTTACCGAAAACTTTGCCAAATACATGTTGACTCTAAGTGAAAATGATTCACCAACTGTTTTCACAGAGGGTGGTGTAGCCAAGTATATAATCGGTTTATATCGTTTTATTCAATATATTTATTTTATTTTAATTTCAATTGTTTAATTGTTTTAGTTATTTTTTCTTTTGCTATTTTTTTACTGGTTTAATTGTTTTTTTTTTGCTTATTCCTTCACTAATAACAAATTTATTTATTTGTATATTTTATTAGCTTTTACAAAAAGTTAAGAACCATCGTAGTGCAGTATTGCAAAATGTACGTTCCTCAATTTGGAAGGTATTCGGTCATGAAAGATTGCTCCCCTCAAAAGCACTACTAGTGCTGCCGAAATAGTTCAGTGGAAGGAAAGTTCGCAAGTTAACGATTGCTAGTGTGCTCTTTTTGAGCAGAATAGCAAAAGAGTTTTTTGGGTCCCTTTCATCACAAGATCTGCCTTTAGCATGGTTGCTGTCCCGACTTTGACCAACCATCACTGTGCTTTCACATTGGCTGTATGCAACATTTTATTAAACCCGGGTCTAAATCTGTTCTGTGCAAGGATAAATTAATGAAGCGTCGAATGAGTCAATACCTAGTAAGTATTTGTTACATATCGTTTTATGCCAATAATCATATTTATTATTAATATTCATTGTATTTTATTAGAATGATTCAACAATGGTGGTCCTAATCATAATTCAGCAGAAGAAATCATGAACAGTGAACTTGCGGGAAGTCCTGTGACTGAAAGGTCGAGATATTCCTTACCTGAAGCTGAGCCTGAGCGTGAGCCTGTACCCGTATACTGAAGAAGTTCATCAATGATGTCTATAGAAGAGCTAGATGAATTATTTGGAGTTAATCAATAATAGTTTAGCCTTTTGTTTATTTTTTTCTTTATAGTATTTTCTTTTTCATTTGTATTTGCAATTTTCTTAATAAAATTGGATTGACTATGCTTCATAAAGTATACAAATATGAAATTGAATCGCTGTATATCTAATAACATCAAATATCACTAGTAGTAAATTTGCTATTTATCTAATGCTATCGTGATAACTAGCAATAAAATTCGCTATAGTATCGTAATCAATAGGTATGATTAGAATCGAATATTATTATATATTGCTAGTAATCGAATTGGTTATATAGCGATAACTAGCATTATTGCTAGTTAACGAATTTGCTATATATCAATCATTATCATAATCATTAGTAATCAGCAGGGGTGATTAGTATCGATAACTAGCATTATTGCTAATTAATGAATTCGCTATATATTGATCATTATCATGATCATTAGTAATCAGCAGGAGTGATTAGTATCGATATATAATTATCTGGTTAGTAATCGATATATATCAGTTTATTTTTTTGCTAATGAAAGCAAACCTGATTATTTTTTTTACATCGATATATAGGTGTGTAAGGAATTTTTTAAATTAAAATATCATTATTTTTCAAAAAAAAAAATACAACTCTTTCCAACGATCATCTGGACCAACTTTTCCACGACAACTGAACTGTAGAAATCCATAGATAATATGCAACCTCTTACTACAAAACTTCTTTTGGAGTATTCGGGAACAAGAGTTCTACTCGGAGCAACTGAAAAAGAGCTGAAAAAGAAGTCTTGGGATAGGTCTCCCTGGAGTAAAACACAAAAACTATCGAATAGTAGTTAGTTACTATGTAACCGGAAGTCTTTGTCATTAAGCTCAAACGGTTTTGAGCTATATAAAAGCAGCATATTTTTCGGTGGACTACAAAACTTACACGGTTTTAAACCCACGAAACAAGTTGGACCTCTTAGAACTTTCCTCGTCCTTTTGGTCTTTTTCGAAATTTTGTCAAAGTAGGCATTTTGGCTTACCTCTCCAAAAGATCGACAATGTTTACCTTCCCCAATTTGGAAGTGCGGCTACTATATTGGAATAAAGTCACGAGTGGATTTCGGCCTTTCAGAATAAACAACAAACAACATGTGTTTGAGGAAACCTTTTACTGAAATTTCGTTCTAGAATGTTCTTTTAGCCATAGTTTCTTTTATATACCTATCTCTACAGTCTTTAGGTTAGAGTCCATTTTTTCTAGTAATAGTTTTTTGCCTACATATGATAAATTGAGTTTAGTTAGAGTAAAGACTACTTTTCTTAGTATCATGTGATTTTTAAAATAGTCCACCTGGTGCCGGGGCTTAATTGACCTGAGGCCTTGCTTTTCTTTTTACTTTTTTTCTATCATTTGTTTTTTCGTTTTCTTTGTTTTTTCCTTTTCTTTTTTACACCTTTTTTTACATACTTTGCCCTTAGTAGTTTAGTTTTTTCCTTTCACTTCCAAGGATATTTCCTTCAGGAAATGCCCTTGTATAGTGGATCGAGGCTGATGGACTAGTCGGTGTCTCCCGAAATGCTGTGCGGCGATTCGCATTTGGTTTAGTTTAGCTAAATCGGATGATATCTATACTGTATTATTCTTTGTCTAATGAGTTTGTACTATTTTGTTAGTATAATAAAATCAAAGAGGTCGTATTTGGCGAGTCTCGCCTAAGAGGAAAAAAAAATATATCATTATTTTTTTTTTAAATTATCAAAATTAACTTATCATTATTATTTTTTAACTTATTAAGTTGGGTTATAAACCCAAAACAAACCCAATTTATTTTTTTTAAAATATTGATATGCAGGTATGTACACTTATTATGATCAATAATTGCTTAAAAAAAATTAAACCCCGAAATAAAATAAATAAAAAAAAAATTAAATAAAATAAATAAATAAAATAAAATAAATTAAATTAAAATAAATAAAAAAAGAGAGCTACTATTTCTATTATAGAATTTTGCTATTTCTACTATAATTATTCAAGATTTTCTATTTTTAGAATTACATATACTGGTTATACAATATATGCACTTAAGTTACACAAAGACCGAGTGCATTGTTTTTGCAAAAATAATTTTTGGTTACATGCTGCTAATGTCATATAATGTTATACAAGTCTTATTTTGGTAACTTAACTCTGGGTCAGCTGGCATTAAGTTTAATGCTGATGGGCACTATCATGATAATATCCCCAGTGGGATTAAACATAATTTCAGCTCACCCTAACCCTAAATCTAGGAACTTTTAAAAACTAATTGTTCGAAGCAACATCCAATCACAGTACATATACTAGTTATACAATATATGTATGTACATTATACAAAGGCCCAGTACATTGTTTTCACAAAAATAATTTTTGGTTACACATTGCTAATGTCATAGAATATTACACAAGTTTTATTTTGGTAACATAATCAAGTTGAATTAATTGAAAATAATTAAAATTATAATATGCACAGGAAACAAAAATAAATAAATAAAGCAAACACATTACTTTTTTTAAACATTTTTTTACTGATTTATTTTTTTTATTTTTAATTTTTAATTTATTTTATTTGTTTTTTTATTTTTTTTT